>CAJVSB020000326.1:0-59481 GCA_911865555.2 Thlaspi arvense
TTAAGGAAGGGAGGATGAAATGAGAATTAAATACCCACATCTATTCTAGACAATAAGTAATTGAATTTTAAGGACGAAATTCTTTTAAAAAAGTAGAATTGTAACAATCTGAACCAAATTCGGATACATTTCATAATTTCATGCGTTAATTTGTATGCATTTTATATTTTATTTGAAAGAATTTTTAAGAGGTTTTGGGTTGAGAAATACCTGTTTGGAAGTTTGGGCATAAGTGAGTTATTATTAAAAAAAAAAAATTACTGTTGCAGTATTGTAGTAGCACTGTACACTAGAAAATGCACACCATAGCATGTCAAGGTGCGCTATAGTGCCAAACATTGGAATTAGCGTGTCATAGCATGCCAGAACCCGCTGTAGCATGCTAGATAATGGAATTAGCATGCCGAACACGCTGGGCACTAGAATTGGTACCACAAATTAGCAGATTATATGAGTTAACTTGAGCGAGATAAGTCAAGGGTCACAGTGATTGACACATTGCTGTGCCGCTAGGCTCAGTGATGTATTGGTTACTACCCAATTATCATATCTCGCTCATTCAAAGGTGGTGTGTGACATATATGATAACTTATAACTTTTTATATAATAACATATAATTCTACCAATTGATTATAGTTCTAAATTTATCATAGAATAATATATGATATGTAG
Source organism: Thlaspi arvense (assembly GCA_911865555.2). NCBI lineage: Eukaryota > Viridiplantae > Streptophyta > Magnoliopsida > Brassicales > Brassicaceae > Thlaspi > Thlaspi arvense. Next base: position 673 of record CAJVSB020000326.1, read on the forward strand.
AAAATGATTATAATAATTTTTAACTAAAGTATAAGTTATAATTTATTCATTATTAATTGTAGTATTATTGTATTAATTTTAGTATCATAAGTTATTATGTGATAAAATCAATCAATTTCTTATTATTACAAATTAGTAATGGTGGTTTTATAACAACTAACAAATAAACTATTTTTTATAACTTTGTCATATAATAACTTAAAATTCATAAAAATTACAAATTAATTATAATAATTCTATAATAACTAATGAATAGATAATAGCTGACAAATGATCATTGTAATTGGAAATTGATAATAATTTGTTACTTATAATATTTAACAATTTTTATTATACTAATTAAAAATTTGTAATAATAATGCTATAATAACTAACAAATATTATAACTTGTAACTATAATTTATTTATTAGTTATTATTATTATTACTAACTTCTAAATATTATAATCAATTTCTAAATTATAAGTTATTATATAAGTTATAATTTTTCTATTAATTATCATGTAATTATTATTACTATTATTATTATTATTTCTTAGTTATTCCAACTAATATCTAGCATTAGAAGTTACTATACAATAAAATCGCACATTATAATTTATTTTGTACAATAAATTATGATTTCTTATTTTTACAAATTATTATTATTTTAAATCTTATAAAATATGATTTATTGAATTATCAGTTATAATTTAGAAATATAATTTAATAAAAAATCACGTGGTAAGGCCCCAGCTCAAACAAAGTCTAATGAACTTGAGTTTTGCCAAAAATTTGGGCCAACAAAAGGGAAGTGAGTTCGGCCTTTGATAGTCTTTACCCAACTATATCAATCCTACTATCCATTTGGGCTTTTGTTACATTATTATTTTTAAATTTCAAAACAAATAATAGAATATAATTATAAATTTTAGATAAACGACATTAAAAAAAATAGCATTATTAGTTCTTTATAATAAAGTTATAAGTTACATTTATTCACACGTTATTAATAAATTATTTTCTTAATTTCAAATTGGTATAATCGATTTATAGAATTATAATTATTATATAAGAAAGTTATAAATTATGATTTGTTCATTATTAATTTCTAATTATTATAATAAATTTCTAAAATTATATGTTATTATATAATAAAATTACAAACATTATGATTTATAGAATTCTTTGTTATAATTAAGAATCACAATAAAATAAAATAATAAGGGCTCGGGTTTTATTACTCCTTCGCCCAAATAAGTCCCAATGGGCTAGAGTTTTGTAATAATTTGGCCAACAATAGGAAATTGGGATAGGGTTAATTTATATTATGATATTTAAAATTTGAAAATTTAATGCAAAATAAATATAAATTTCACATGAATAAAAAAATAGAAAACTTATTTTTGAAAGATTTTTCTATCAAAAATATATATTAAATAAAAATTTATTATATATTTTATTTTTTAGTGAAATTTTTTTCTCAGAAATATTTATTAAGTGAAAATTTATTTTATAGTTTATTTTTGAACAAAAATATTCCATAAAAAATAACATTAACTTAAAAATTATTTTTTATTTCACCAACGACTTATTCCTAAGGAAATATTTACAATTTTTTGGCAAATTATAACTTGTAGATTTCTGGCAAAAATGTTTAGTTGGACATGTTACTTTAAAATATTTTAAAAAGTTTAGCTTTTTCAATAGACATTTTTCGTTAGAAATATTAATTTTAAATATTTAAAACAATTTAACTTTTCTTATGGACATTTTTTGTCAAAAGTTTTTGTCGAAAATATTAATTTTTAAATATTAAAAAAATTTAGCTTCCTGGTGGGCTTTTTTTGTTGAAAATATTAATTTTAAATATTTAAATAAAAATTATCTCTTTAAATGAAAATTTATGTGGAAAACATTAATTTTAAATATTTAAAAAATTTTAGTTTTTCCGATGGACATTTTTCAGGAGAAATATTTTTTAAAAAAATAGCTTTTTTGAAGGACATTTCTTGTAAAAAAGTTTAATTGAAAATATTGATTTTAAATATTTAAAAATTTTCAAGTTTTTCAATAGGCATTTTCCATTAGAGATTTTTGTTAAAAATATTAATTTTAAATATTTAAAAGAATTTTAGCTTTTTGATGGACATTTTCTGTTGGAAAGTTTCTAAAATAATTTTAAAATTCTAATGGATATTTGTCTGTCAGAAAGTTTTTAACATTAAAAAAATTTAATATTCATTTTTTGACTGATTATTCTGTCAAAAAATCCATCAAAAGCATTTTTTCCAATAGATTTCCTCTTTTCGGACAAGTTATTTGTCAGAAATTTTTTTTAATGGACTATTCAATGAAAAAATTGTATGAAATTCATTGATTTTTACATTTGTAGGTAATTTTTTTTGAAAAATTAGGTAATTTCTTGTAGTGTCAGCACATATATCACCTTATTATCACTCTTTAGACCAAAATGGGTTGTTATCCATGTTAATGATTGGGTGTTGATCCATTATTAAGAATATAGAGATTCAATTAACCGATTTAAAGATAGAAGTGTCACATTGAATATGCTTAGAGAATGAGGGCCATTATTGCATTTATATCTAAACTATGTATAGTTTTGAATTATAATCAAAAGCGACAATATTTACCACATAGTCTATCAATAAAATATGAGGCGAGTTTTAAATTTTTTTTTATACATACAAGTACTATTTGCATTAGTTTTGAAAATATACTTTAAAAAAATTGGTATAAAAATACGGAGATAGGAATAATTCATATTTTGATATATATGCATACAATATCTCCCTTTAATAGAAAAAAGGGAAGAAAAAAGGGTATTACTAAAATATAATTTTTAATTTCTTATCCATAGTTGAACAAACTTTTACCTTAGATGTTAGCCTTCATAAATAGAGATATGATAAAATTTAAATTAAAATATAAATCAACATATATAAGTGAAACTATTTTAACATAATGTTTTAAAATGATAAACCAAATAAACCATAAACTACCAAGCGACCACCAAAAGACTAAAAACCAAACAAACAAATGAGTACTTGATTTAAAAATCAAAAGAAAAAGTAATCCTATTCATTAATATGATGAAATGGATCACCGTCTAGCAATTTCAATTTATCATCATGAAAAGCGAAGGCATCCACATTAGATAGGCAACCATCTTCATCTTAGGGAGGATCAACATAATAAGGAAGTTCGTTCCAATTGTCAAGATCAACAGGCTCCAAATCTCTTGCTTCCAAGATATTAAACTTCTCCATCATCATTGCATTCATTCTAACATACAGAAGAGTCACTACTAGAAAAAATCAATTTAGTGCCAACATCATTGGTCACTAAATGCAAAGGGTTGCGATCACTAAATGAATCCATGACCGCTTTTGTGACCGACTTGTTCGGTAGAAAAAAGCCTCATCACTAATCATTTTAGTGATCAAAAAAATTGGTCACTAATTAGTGGCTGCGAAAATTGGTCACTAATGGAGTAAGTAATTCATTCTTTTACTGCGTGGCAAGTCAGTCACCAATTAGTGATCACCAGTAATTTGGTCACTAAATAGTGGCTACAATTTGCTATCACTAATTAGTAACTGAAAGCAGTTGGCCATTGATTATTTAGTGACCCTTTTATTAACAAAATTAGATACACATTTAGTAACGTTGTAAACGATAACTAATTAGTGACTACCATTTTTCTGTCACTTCTCAGTCACTAATTAGTGATTCTATTAACCTTATTATCTTAACTGTGTGTAATGTCACAATTGGATCACTAATTTTGTAAACTCCTTATGACCCATTTTAGGAGCACTCATACTGTAATTGATGTAATACATATATATCATTTCAATTTCCATAATAAATATCAATCATTTGTATTCCTGTAATTCTTGTAATGCATTTATATTATTTCAATTGTAATTCACTACAAGCATACATGAAAAATAATTAAACACTAGAATGCAATTATTTTGAAATGTGAAAATCTTTAATAATACAATTTGATAACTATATTTAAACATAAAAAATGAAATGAGAATCTAAAGTTTTAAAACATTACAATGTTAAAACATAATTTCTCTACTGAGTGCCTTTTCCAGTCCTCTTGTTTTTGTTGTCCCAAAAGGCAACCCAAAAAAGGGGTGAATTGGGTTTTTATCGTAGAAGTTAAGAGTGTAAAAAATTAAAAACAATAAAAATATTGAATCAAATAAACTTATACAATTTACCAACAATAAATATAAAACAATTTTAAGTAAAGTAAAGAGAGTAAGGATAGAAGATGCAAACTCTTTTATTGTGGTTCGACTTGCTACCCAAGTTTACATCCACTCTCTCGAGCTCCAACCGCCAAGGTTGCACTAAGTCTTTTGCACTTGACGGAGGCAAGAAATCCCAAGTACAAACAAAATTCCTTGCACTTGGCGGAGACAAGAAATCCTGATTACAAATCCTTTGATTTGGTGAGTTTCAAACACCAATACAAATGGTAATGAAGATGAAGTAGAAATGTAGTAATTTCTCTTAAGTAGGATTAGTTACCACTTATGTACAAAAATGATTTCACTTCAAAGAGGCACTTTCAAGAATAAAACAATTTGCTCTATACACTCTTTGATCTAGTAATAAACAATGTAGCACAAAGAATTTTAGAGAGAGATTGATAAGACTTTGAGAGCTTGTTGTTGTGTCCTTCTCCCTTCAATCTGTACTCCTTTTATAGGCAAAAACACCAAAGAGATGTTGGCCTTTGTGGAAGACAAAATCATTTGTCAACAGTAATTGCACATTGGCTCGTTTCAAAAATTCAAATAAAATAGCTCCGAATGTTCAAAACATCTTTGAAAATTCTTAAATACTCCTCAATGAGTCTATTTTTAAATGCGAAAGGAATCATTTAATTATCATGCACCGTTTGAGAGAAATGATAAAAAGTTTAACGACATGTCAGATTATATAATTACTTTTGACAAAAGTTGTTGGCCAAGTTCAAAATTATCTAGAAATTTGAATTTGTATTAAAAAATAACAACTTATATATTTTTGAAAAGCTTATAACGTCTACTTTCATTCAAAATTAGACTTGTACAAATTTGACTTTTTATATTTTCAGATATGATAAAAACACTGTAGTATACTCATTTTGTTTGCTGATAGTGTAATTCAACAGAATGGCCCACTTTGAAAAATTATATCTATCAATCTATAAGTGTAAAACGTGTATATAATATATGCATTTAAAGCTCAATATGTATACTTTACAAATAAAATTAATTCAAAATTTTATTTATATTATAAGTTATATTTTACTAATTAAAACTAATATCGTGCAGATTTTAATATTGATTTTTTTAGAAGATAATATAAGAATTTGATATAATAAACTTCTTTAATATAAAATAGTATATAAGATAAATTATACTTCAAAATAAAGATATTTGAATATAGTTTTATATAAAATTGATTTTATTTTTTTTTTTAGTTTTTTATAATAAGATATAATCAATTTACTACACACATGTCTAATTTGACAGTTTCACATTCATGCACATGTAGTGTATGTATCTTCAAGTAATGAATTCAACAATATAATTTATCCATATAAATATATATATATATATACAAAATTTTAATTTGTTTTGACATTACCAAAATAAATATGAAACCTTGAGGTTAACAATCTCCTCTTTTTGGTGATGACAAAATGAATATATAATGCAAGATAATCATTAAACACATATTAACATATCATGTAAATTCTCCCATTTTTTGACATCATTAAAAAAATAAACTATATAAGCTCCCCTTCACTATATGCATAAAAAATGTTTAGAAACTCTCCCCCTTCAAAAATGAATTGATGCAAATAATATTAATTATATACTTGAGTCTATAAGACCAAGTTCTCTTTTGATAAAACAAAATCTTTTTTCATTAAGAGGTTTTGTAAAAATATCTGCTAATTGATATTCAGTATTCACAAATTCTAGTGTTATATCACCTTTTTGAACATGATCTTTCAAAAAGTGATGTCTAATATCAATGTGTATCATTATTGAGTATTGAATAGGATTCTTAGAAATGTTGATAGTACTAGTATTGTCACACTTAATAAGAATGTGTTTATAATTAATTCCAAAATCTAGTAAAGTGTGTTTCATCTATAAAATTTGTGCACAATAATTTTTCACGGCTATATATTCCATTTTGGCCGTACATAATGTAACTGAATTTTGTTTTGTACTAGTCCAAGAAATTAATATTTTTCAAGAAAGTAACAAGTTCCAATAGTATTTTTTCTATCTAATTTGCATCCTCCAAAATCCGCATCTGAATAACTAGTAAGTTTAAAGGAGGTTCTTCTAGGATAAAATAATCCTATATTTATAGTTATTTTAAGATATTTAAGAATTTTTTTGACGACATACAAATAAGATTCTTTTGAATTTGCTTAAAATCTAGCACACAAATAAACGCTTAACATAATAGCGGGATGACTAACAGTTAAGTACAATAAACTACCAATTACACATCTATATAGCTTCATGTCTATGAATTTTTCATTAATATCTTCATCAAGTTTAACTGAGGTACTCATAGGAGTTCTCCTAATTTTAGAATTATCTATCCCAAATCTTTTTAGTAGCTCTTTAGTGTACTTAGCTTAATTTATTATAATCCCTTCTTTGAGTTGTTTTATTTGAAAACCAAGAAAGAGATTCAACTCACCCATCATACTCATTTCAAATTCATTTTGCATAAATGAGAAAATTTTTTTACATAAAGATTCATTGGTAGCTCCAAAAATAATGTTATCTATATAAATTTGAATAATAAGTAAATCATCATTTTCTTTACTTATGAATAGAGTATTATCCACTTTTTCCGTTGAAAATTCATTTTCTAATAAAATTTTTGAAAGCCTTTCATACCATGATCTAGGGGTTTGTTTCAAACCATATAAAGCTTTTGAAAGTTTGTAAACACTATTTACATATTTCTTATTTTCAAAACCCGGTGATTGTTCAACGTAAACCTCTTCAACAATAAAACAATTTAAAAAGGCATTTTTAACATTCATTTGAAATAATTTAAAATTCATATGAGATGCAAATGCAAGTAATATTCTAATAGTTTCAATTCTAGTTACGGGAGCAAATGTCTCTCCATAATCTATTATTTCTTCTTGATTGAAAACTTGAGCTACAAGTCTTGCCTTATTTCTAATTATATTATCAGATTCGTCAAGTTTATTTCTAAACACCCATTTAGTTCTAATAACCATGTGATTACTAGGTCTAGGCACTAATTCCTAAATTTTATTTCTTTCAAATTGATTTAATTCTTCTTACATAGCTAAAACCCAATTTTCATCATTAATAGCATTATTAATAGTTTTGGGCTCAATTTAAAAAATAAAAGACAAGTGTTCACAAATATTTTTTAATTGATTTCTAGTCTTTCTACAATCACTAGGATCACCAATAATTTATTTCCTTGGGTGATTAGGTTTATAGTTCCAAACTTTTGACAAATCACTATGTAGAGTTTCATCAAAGTTTTCTATACTATGGAGATTTTCAATTTCTTTTTTCTTATCATTAATATTTAATTTAACTAAATCATTCTCAACATCATCATATATGACTTTATGCAAAAATGGATTAATTTCATCAAATATAACATGCATACATTCTTCAACTACATTAGTTCTTTTATTAAAAACTCTGTAAGCCTTACTAGTAGTAGAATAACCTAAAAATATATCTTCATCCGATTTTGCATCAAATTTACTTAGATTATCTTTAGTATTTAAAATAAAACATTTACACTCAAACACTTTAAAATAACCAATCTTAGACTTTCTATCAAACTATAGTTCAAAAGAAGTTTTCTTAAGAATTGGTCTAATAAGAACTCGATTTAAAATATAATAAGTCATATTAACCACTTCGCCCCAAAAATATTTAGGTAACTTGTATTCATTAAGCATAGTTCAAGCCATTTCTTGTAAAGTTCTATTTTTCCTTTTAACAACTCCATTTTGTTGTTAGGTTCTAGGTGTAGAAAAAATATGTTCATATCCATAAGTATTACAAAGATTTTCAAATTCATTATTTTCAAATTCCTCACCATGATCACTCCTAATTTTTGAAATCATATAACCTTTCTCATTTTGAACTCTTTTACAAAATTTTACAAATTGAGAACATGTTTCATTCTTGTGAGTCAAAAATAATACCAAGTAAATCTTGAAAAATTATCAACAATTACAAAAGTATAGATTTTTCCACAAAGACTAGTAATTTGAGAAGGTCCAAATAAATTTAAATGTAAGAGTCGTAAAAACTTAGATGTAGAAACTGTATTTATAGATTTAAAAGAAGTTTTTCTTTATGTTCCCAATTGACAATGAGCACAAATTTTATCTTTATCAAATTTAAGTTTAGTTTGGTCAATAAGTAGTTGTTTTTTTGAAAGTTTAGAAATTATATTCATACTACAATAACCTAACTTTCTATGCCATAGCTAAGATTTATCATGTAATGCACTTAAATATTTCACATTTTGTTTAACCAAATTGTCAAAATCGATAGTATATACATTTTTATCTCTTAAGGCAACAAATATTAGGGTTTATTTATATTAAAAACCTTGCATGCATTATCTTGAAAAATAATTTTATAACCTTTATCACATAATTGGCTAATATTAAGCAAATTATGTTTTAAATCATCAACAAATAAAACATTGTCAATCATAAGAGAGTTAGGGTTACTGATTTCTCCAATAACTATGATCTTGCCTTTAGCATTGTCTCCAAAAGTCACATACCCTCCATCTATTTTTGAAATAGAATTAAACTTTGTATAATCTTCCGTCATATATCTTGAGCATCCACTATCCAAAAATCACTTATTCTTTCTTGTGGTGCTCTTCATACAAATCTCCTCATTATCACTTTCTCTAGTAGTCATGAGAGATAAGTTCGTAATTCACTTCCACTTGATTCTTCCACTAAGTCACTTTCATCACTTAGATCCCAAGTGGTGGCTTTCATGGCCTCTTTTTCTTTTTTCTTCTTCTTTAGAAGTGGACAATCCGATTTTATGTGCCCACATTTCTTGAATTCATAGCATATAATATCTTTCTTGGAGAAACTTTCTTTTTGATCACCTCTCTTTTGTTTTCTTTCACATTTCTTCTTTTTGAATAGCTTAGTGACTCTTTTTGCAAGATATGTAATTTTATCATCACTTTCTATGTCACTATCATTGGAGTTTTCTTTCATAGTAGATTTTAGAGTAATACTCCTTCCTCTTTTTGGCTCTTACTCCTCTTCATTTCTTTAAGTCATTTTATAGGTCATTAGTGACCTTAGAAGCTCTTCAATTGATACATTGGAAAGATCTTTTGTCTCTTGTATGGCGGTCACCTTTGGAGCCCAATTCTTGGAAAGCATTCTAAGAATTTTTTTGATAAGAATTTCATCATTAAAATTTTCACTAAGAGAAATCATGCCATTAATAATATCTATAAATCGAGTATACATATCTTTTATAGATTCATTTGGTTTCATCATAAATAGTTTATATTCATGCTTGAGCATATTGAGTTTTGTGTCCTTAACTCTACTCAAACATTCATGCGTCATTTCAAGTGTTTTTCAAATATTTTGTACCGTTTTACAAGTAGAGACTCTATTAAACTCACTTCTATTTAGTGCACAAAACCATGTATTCATGGCTTTAGCATTAGTTGTAAAATTTTTCTTATCATTTTCATTTTAATCCTTTTTATCTTTAACAGTGACTATATTATCTTTAACTACCATAAGAGTGTTATAACCTTCTTCAACAATGCTTCAAATATCATACTCCATAAGAGTGTTATAACCTTCTTCAACAATGCTTCAAATATCATACTCCATAACTCTATGTACAACAATGGTTGCCATAATGTATGATCTCTACTCTAAAGACTTGTTAAGATCAATATTTAGAATCTAGTTCTGATACCAATTATTGTCCCAAAAGGCAACCTAAAAGGGGGGTGAATTGGGTTTTTATCACGGAAGCTAAGAGTGTGAAAAATTAAAAACAATAAAAATATTGAATCAAATAAATTTATACAATTCATCCAACAATAAATATAAAATAATTTTAAGTAAAGTAAAAAGAGTAGGGATAGAAGATGCAAATTCTTTTATAGTGGTTTGACTTGCTATCCAAGTCTACGTCCACTCTCTTAAGCTCCAACTGGCTGAGATTCCACTAAGTCTCTTGCACTTGACAGAGGTAAGAAATTCCGAGTACAAACAAAATCCCTTGCACTTAGTAGAGGCAAGAAATCTCAATTACAAAGCCTTTAATTCGGTGAGTTTCAAACACCAATACAAATGGTAATGAAGATGAAGTAGAAATGTAGCAATTTCTCTTAAGTAGGATTAGTTACCACTCATGTATAAAAATGATCTCACTTCAAAGAGGTACTCTCAAGAATAAAATAATATGCTCTATACACTCTTTGATCTAGTAATAATTAATGTAGTGTAAAGAATTTTAGAGAGAGATTGATAAGACTTTGAGAGCTTGTTGTTGTGTCCTTCTCCCTTCAATCTATGCTCCTTTTATAGGCAAAAATACCAAAGAGACGTTAGCCTTTGTGGAAGATAAAATCATTTGTTAATAGTAACTACACATTGGCTGGATTTAAAAATTTAACTAAAATGGCTCTGAATGTTCAAAAAATCTTAAAAACTTCTTAAATACTCCTCAATTAGTCTATTTTCAAATGCAAAAAAAATCATTGAATTATCGTGCGCCATTCGAGGGAAATAATCAAAAGTTCAATGACATGTCAGATTGTAAAATTGCTTTTCACAAAAGTTGTTGGCCAAGTTCAAAACTATCTAGAAATTTGAATTTGTATTCAAAAATAAAAAATTATAGATTGTTGACAAGCATATAACATCTACTTTCATTCAAAATTAGATTTGTATAAATTTGTCTTTTATATTTTGAGATATGATAAAAATACTGTAGTATACTCATTTTGTTTGCTGACAGTATAATTCAGTAGAATAACCTATTTTGAAAAATTATATCTATTAATCTATAAGTGTAAAACGTGTATATAATATATGCATTTAAAGCTCAGCATGTCTGCTTTACAAATAAAATTAATAAGAATTTTATTTATATCATAAGTTATATTTTACTAATTAAACTAATATCGTACAAATTTCAATATTGACTTTTTCAAAAGACAATATAAGAAATTGATATAATAAACTGTTTTAATATAAAATAGTATATAAGATAAATTATACATCAAAACAAAGATATTTAAATATAGTTTCATATAAAATTAACATTATTATTTTTTGACTTTTCTATAGTAAGATATAATCAATTTATTACACACATGTCTAATTTGATAGTTTCACAATTTAGCACATATAGTGTATGTATCTTCAAATAATGAACTCGACAATATAATTTATCTATATAAATATACATATATATATAATTTTAATTTATTTTGGTATTATCAAAATAAATATGAAGTCTTGAGGCTAACAATTTTGGCTTGATAATGTATCTTGCATTGCATTAAACTTATCCATCGTTGCAGCTATTATAGCCATCATAGCCTCATCCCTAGCCTTCATTACCTCCTCTCTAGGCTTCAGTGTTTCTTCTGCTAATTTCTTGGCCTCCTCAAGCACTTGTGCCTCTCTTGATGCAGCTATTTGTTTCTATTCTACAAGTGTTTTAGCAATTACCTCTTGTAATTGATCTGAACTAACGTATCCAGTAAGATGTGCTGTGGAGATGGACTCAGATGAAGTGCCAATAGAAGCAAACTCTTTACAATGATAGGTGTTCCCAAAGCCATACATTCAATTCCTACAAGACCCACCACTGATTGCAAGCCATTTCTACGCATCAAATGGGCTATTTGGAGTAGGATTGTTGCCATACTGATTGTAATATGACTGTGCCTACTCTTCCTAAAAATAAATCAATGACCAGTATATAGTTAATGTAAATTAATATAAATGACAAATAATCACATGACCCTTACATGATGATAAAGCTAAAATAGAAGAAATAAAATAATAGATGATGGTAAGAAAGTAGTTTGGAAAATATATATTAAATGACTTCTACTTAAGAATGTAACTTCATTCATAAGTACACAACTAATTGCTTGTAGCCGAATAGAACCATACTTGTAATTAAACCAATCGATGCTTGTAAGACTTAGGCTTAGATTTGGTACCATAAATGGAGAGATGTGCATATAATTAAAGGGGGATGTGCTTGAAACTAAACTGAGATCTGCTTGTAATCTAATAGAATTGTGCTTCTAACTCAACTAAGATCTGCTTGTAATCAGTTGGAACTATGCTTGTGATCGAACAAAGCAATGCTTGTAACTGAACAAGTCTAAGCCACAAACATCCATTGGTTCAATTACAAGTAGAGTTCTATTTAGTTACAAGCAGATCTTAGTTCAGTTTCAAGCATATTTTTGTTCAGTTACAAATAGATATGTCATTCTATTCAACCAAATATAAGATCAAGTGTTACAGACAATGATTTGTTTAACTACAAGCATAGTTTTACATGGTTATAAGGAGAGGCCTGTTTGGTTACAAAGCACATCTATGTTCAGTTACATACATATATCTTTATTGGTAGAATGAAATGTAAGCCTAGTCTCGTAAGCATCAATTGGTTTAGTTACAAACAATGTTCTGTTTAGTTGGAAGCAGATCTCAGTTCAATTGTATATAATAGGTACTAAAAGCTGTTAAAAGCATATTTGCTTAAACAAAGTATATAAACTGACTTGTAAAATAAGCCACATTCAAATTTAAGAATCATATAATATAATAGGTCCAGTGGGAAATCAAATCTTTTAAGCTTTTTGTCAGGAAAAGTAGCACAATAATAGAACATCTATTGAGTGAAAATTATATTAATAAATTTTAATCTATTGTGAATTAGGCATCAAAACCTTACTTGAACCCTCTTTGACTTATTGTCAACATAATCACCCGCTCCTTGTTTTTTCCCGTAAGTACAGTCATGGACCTCAATTTGGCTGACCCTCGTGCCACCTTGTTACTAGCGTATTAATTGATTAAATGAATAATTTGTATAAATAAATATAATTGAACTGTGACTACCATAAGAAACTTACCACTCTACATTTATGCTCGGCAAATGAAATGGATCTGCTAGGATGCTTTAAAATTGACCCATCTTTCTTAGTCAATTTGTTCTTTTTGGTTATTATGCACTTATTCCAATAGTTTGGTGCGTTTATCTAGCCATTGCAGATCATATCCAAGATCATATCTCTCATCCCAAAGCTATCATCATTCATAGATACAGACGTTTCACCCATTGGAGCTTGCTGAAAAGGTTCTCCATGATTGTCCTAGGTAGTGTAGCCTTTATCAAAATCATAATGTACGAGGTGATAGCGTACAGTTTCACAATCATTGAATTTCTAATTGCGACACTTTAAACATAGACAAATTACACAACATTATCCATAATCTTTGGATGAGAATATGTGAAATCCATAAATTATACTAGCCCCTAGCAAACTTGTCCCTTAGAAACCATTTCTATCCAAGCGTCAGTACATTCATTCCCGATTGTTAGCCATATTCTATGAAGGGCTTACTTGAGAACAAGAATAAGTAACAATATTATTGAACTTGAATGTTATCTGAAATTTTATTCCCAAAATTCAAAGGCGAGTTAAACTATTCATACGATAGATAGTCAGATAGATGTGATAGGAAGCAAACTAGAGAAATTAAAAAAACAAAGCACAAATTCTATATATCAATCCACCCAATATAATCTCATAAAAAAAACCATATAAACTCTCTAAGCAACTCAATACTAAAGGAGCAAAAAATGGTTTGATAAAATTATGCAGAAATTGAGGATAGAAAACACTTACAAATAATAGAAATAATGTCATAAGCAAAAATGTAGTTGCGAAGAGGAACATAGAATAAATAGTGGCCCATAGTCACACCCTAAAGGAAGCAAGGCACTCGGTATCGTGTGAGTCATCTCTTTCTCTCACCCTATATTATTGTAAAGTAGGTCAACGGGTATGAGACAAACTTGCGAGGGGAGGGAAGTGAATTTTGGAAATGTTTGAAATTAGCTACCTTAAGATATCCAATTTTTGGATGAAGGCCACCCCCTGTCACTTCAGTTTTGAAAAATAAAAAAATTCAGAAAATTGGGTAAAATGAATCCTAACATTATGTTAATAAATTCCAACTTCCTGGTAAAATAACAAAATTGCAAAAGGAGGGAAGCACTTAATATTAAATTTCTATAATTAAACAAGATACATGTATTAATTAATAAAAAATATATTTACAATCCTGTTTCTCATTCCCCCTCTATCTCCCTCTCTTCTCTCTCTCTCTCTTTATATATATACATGTGTATATATACACATACATTTATATATGTAATAGTTAATTATATTTTTTTCAAGTATTTTAAATGGGTGTTGACTAAACTAAACCAAACCATTTTAACTAATGAGACTGTGGTTTGGTTTGGTTTAGTTGGTTCATTTTGGGAAGGAATTGAATTGTGTAGGTTTAGTTTGATATTTGATGTTTAAACAATTTGTATAAATCAAACTAAACCGTATATTATACACACACACACACAAAATCAAATATTCTATCTTCGATCTATATATAATTCACTGTCTTATTTTTTTGACTACATGTTTCTTCTTTTTGTTATATTTTATATTTGTATTAGTGTAACTAAAAATCTATTATACTCTATAAATATATTTGTTACATAATATTTGATTACTATAATCAATTGTATAGATAATGAATTTGTTCAATGAATACAGTCAGTTCTATAGTAAATCACAAACCATGGTTCGAAATTGAACCATAAAATATGGTTTGGTTTGGTTTGGTTTCTAAAAATTTTGAACCATAAGGTATGATTAGTTTTGAAATAGAGTAACAAAACTAACTAAACCAAACCATGGACACCCCTATTATCTTTCATGTAAAAATTACATGCCCAAGGTAAGTTGTATCTTTCGTGTAACTAAACTAATTTATACTTGTAACCAATACGGGTCTTATGCTTGTAATTTAATAGGGATATATGCTTGTAACTAGACTTAACCTGTGCTTAGACTTGGTTCAATAAATAAATATATATGCTTTTAACTTGACAAAACCTGTGCTCGTACTTCCATAGATTTTTAAAAATTATGCGCCACCTTGTCTTCTCCATGCAAACTCTCTCTCTACCACCCATAAATGATATAGTCACTGCCTGATAAGATAACCACCTCGAGCACCTGGAACTGATGAAGACAACTAAATGACACCACAAGCACTACCAAACCGTACTCCTACCACCATCCGAGCACTGCCAGAATAAGCACCCACAACCTAGTACACCTCATCATCCCACAACAAGAAACGACTGCCCACAAGCCTAGGAGGAAGCTTTTAAGCTCTCTCTTCCTTCACTCATCTATGTTTTGTGCCCTAATTTTGTTCCTGTCGTTTGTACGCTTTGCACCGGCCATGCATGTCAATTTTCTATATATTTTACTTTCCATTGGTTAAGTATTAATGAAGCTAAGGATAAATTGAATGGTTTATATAACATTTGGGTAATATTATATGTTTTCTATTCTGTGGGTTGCGAGCAATCTCGGCAGATTTATTATTTTTGTGCGAGTTTACAAGCATGCATTGTGTGTCAACCATTCATAGCATAGTTTGGTATTATTCTGCCACTTTATAGTTGTTGCTTATACAGAATGGCACGTAAAAGACACTACAAAAAAATGCTCCTATTGTAACGACAATTTTTGTTACTATAAGTGCCATATATTCGTTACTATAACTTTTTGTGACGAAAATAATTGAATTTCGTTACTATATATGTTCGTGCAGGAAAGCCCGTCGCAATATGTATTTGTAACAAAATTATTGACGTCATTACAAATATTTTAGTAACGAATTTGAGTTTGTGTTACAAAAAGATATTGGTAACTAATTTTTTCGTTACAAAATAGTAGTCTTTTTGCGACGACAAATTTTGACATTTTGTTACAAGAACTTTCATGCAGATAAGCCCGTCGCAATATGTTATTGCAACGGAAATTTTGTGAGCGTTACAAATAAATTAGTAACAAAGTTGAATGATTAGTAACGACTTTCATGGTTGTGGAAAGTAATTTTTGTAACGAATATTTCAGTATTTCGTTACTATAAGTGTTCATGTTCAAAAGCCCCTCGCAATAGTGACAAATTTGAACGTTACAGGTTTGCGTGAATTTCGTTACAATAAACTTGTTACATAAAAATTGATTTCTACCAAACATTAACATGACGAAACTAGTTTTGTTACAATTATGCACTTCACAGATGACCCTGAAACGTGTAAATTTAATGATTATGCATGTTAACATTCAATAAAAATTTTATAAGCATTTGAATTCCTGTTACAAGTACAAATTTACAAAGCCATAGTAGAAATTGTGTACTTCCTAGCAATTAAGTTAATGTCCTAGTAGAAAAGATAATTTACAATTCATTGAGACAAATATTGCAACATGGTAAATACAACTGTAGAAGCATCCCCCAAAACATACATCAACTCCTACAAAAATCTCTTCAAATTTCAAAATACCATGCTATTGGACCGCAAAAATAAGTGTTGAGATACTCCAAAAGCTGCAAAAGAAATGAAGATATATTAATGTTTTGCTTGTAAAATAGTGTTATTAAAACAAAACATGGAGAATGACCTTGTTACAGATATAGTAGAAGATCTTAAAGCTTTGGAAATGTATTTATAATGTAAAAGGGGCTTTTTGTCAATGCTTTTATTATTTAATTAATTTTTTTTTGAAATTTCGGCAAAATCTCCCCTCAAATATAGACATTCCCAATTTTTACAACCTGTTAAACAATTATATAAATTCTAACAGAGAGCCCATGCAGTTATATATATACAATAAAAATACTATTCTTGACAAGGGTATACATAAAGCAACTATATCTTATATTCAATATGATAACCAGAATAGTGAGATGAAATGAAAGTAAGGGGCATACTTATGAGATAATTTTTTTTTTTTTTAAAAAGGCATGCTTACATTAATAATGCCCCCAGTGTCAACATTGTCTATTTGAGTGCAAAGGATTAATTATTAGACAGTGTCAAATTGATGCTTATTCAGAAAAGATAGCTTAGCTAGTACATCTATCATGGTCAGCCAAGGAAACATATGAACCCTGGCCCTCTCACACTAACCAATAGTTAAATCTATTGGAGGCTTTAAAGGTTATTACAATGAAAATAAAAGACAAATTTTCATGAATGTATAGGTACTCAGCAGACAAAACATATAAGTGATAAACAAATTACTGAGATCAATAAGAATTATGATCGTCATTTTCAATACCTTGGCAATGCCATCAAGAACATGCACCCCCAAAACAATGGGGTCCTTCTTGTTGAAAACACAATTTGGTATAATCTTTAGCACACAAGGGAAAACTGCATCCTCTGTAAATTCCTTCTTTTCTTCCTTGAGATTGTCAATGTAGGCCTTAAACTAATCAAACAAGTGGTAAATGATATCAGCAATGAATATCTTTACCCCAAGTTCATCAACTAGTTCACGAGCCTATGGTGTCACTTTGACATCAAAGGCCAAAATTGTGGCAAATTCCTTTTTCTTTTCAAGCATGACACTAGCCTTTATGACATCCTGCTTGTGTACAAGACCTATGCTTATACCACTAACAGGTATTTTCACAACATCAGATTTCAAGAACTCAAGCAATGCTTCCAATGATCCAAGAGTAGAAGCCTGAACACAAACTCCCTCTCCACTTTTATCAATCCTGCTCAATAATAATTTCATATCTTCCATGGCCGCTTCCTTGATATCATCTAAATCATCATTTGGCCCCACCACGTACAGGCTCGTGCTAGCAATGGCATGCTCAAGACCCTAACCAAAAATGAAAGAAAATATGTTTAATCAATAATGACCAAAATTCCCACCAAGAACGATGTCAATAAAATTGAATGTCAGCCAAAGCAGTTTGCCCATGTTTCACACTATAAAGCAAGTAGGCGCTTGCAGAGGTGCACAAACAATTTCACAACTTCCTAAGAATGGTTACAGGAGAGGTGGTTCGTCTAAGTGAAATCTCACAAAAACAGGTAACACAAAATGCTTTCAATCAATTGTGACCACCTCCATAATATTTTTTCCCTATCTTGACAAATTAATCTCACATACAATGGGTAAGGGGTAGGGGAAGGAAACTAAATGATGTAACATAGTAGTAACTACTAAATAATTTGGATATTAACATCACTTGTGCAATAATCTTGATACCCTGGACAACCTTGATTTCTTTGTGATGCAAATAACTTTCCTAAAAAAAATATACCAAAATTAAAATAAATTAAATTAAATTAAAGGGAAAAAACAACAATTAGAGGTTAAATGCATTATTGGATCAATGATTACTACATAATTACATTGGAGAAATCACGAGCATGACCCAAATAACAAATCAAACTATTTGCCAATTATAGATAAATATTTGTATGATTTCCTCTCTCTCTCTCTCTCTCTCTTTCACTCTCACTCACATGACCAAAAAACAAACCAAACTTTTTGCCAATTATAGACAAATATTTGTATCATTTCCTCTCTCGCTCTAAAGCAAGCATACCCATACACCTTTGGACTCCTCGCTCAAGCAACCACCTCCAAACCATTACTTGAAAACACTTTTACTTCTAAACCCACCCCCAACAACCAAATGCCCAATCCCAAGAATTCCCATTGTGCAAAAATAAATAAAGTAATATTTAATAATAATAATAATGTAATGACATAAACAATGACTGTTTTATTCTATATTTGAAGAAAGGATGAACATCCACAACCATATGAATACTTGGAACACCCACCCTTTAGCAGGTACTATGCATACTTCTCAAGTTAACAAAGTGCAAAGTCATGGAAACCCTCATTAGTTGTTCTAGTTTCCTAATCCTGCACCTATGATAATGTAAATTACTGCAAATATTTACACCATACGTCCCTCAAACAAATACTGGCCTAGCAATTTTACAACTTCAAAGCATCCCAATGTAGGATATGCATACAGGGATTACATTGCAGCAATTCTTGTGACACAAGATCTAATTATCAGAGGCAATTAATAGAATCTTTCAATGTATGAGAGTTGAGATAGGCTAGAAAGGATAAGAGTTTGATTGCAATTTGGTAATATCTATTAAAGAAAAAAATAAAATAAATTTCATGATAGAATGGAAAAGAATATAAGCATGTGATTGCATCTTCTGTAAAGTCTATTGAAAAAGTAATAAATTTCATCCTTATTTAGAAATAGGTCAACTTTTGAATGCCACTGACAACCAATCAAATGCATTCTCATTGCACTTACTCCAATAGAATGCATACATTAATTTACTTTAATCTTTACCCTTGGAAGCCAATCAAAAGCTCTTACAGGTTTCAAGCTTCTTTTCTACTGAAGAAGGTAACATACAAAGAAATAATGCAAATCAAATACCTTGTTTGCTAGCTTGTTGCCAAGACCAAACTTGTTAGCAGGTTTTCTATCAGTAATCTTATAATCTCTAAACCAGTTCCTGACTGCAGTAAGAGTTCCCTGGAGAATTTTCAAGTTAGGCTAGGCCTTTGGAACATTTAAATGTAGATATTATATAGGAAAGAAATTCATTAAAGCTTATGTCAACTTTTCCTAGTTAATTAACAAGGTACCAGAGTATGCTCTTAAGCATACACCTAATCGCCTGATTACTTGTAGCAAAGTAAATGAGTTTTAAAACTACATTTATCTTTCACTCTTTTGACAACATATATTTTTCAAAGAATGATTGTTACGAGAGGTAAATTATATGCACACAGAAAAACAAAAAGAAACTTAAGCACAGAAATATTCCAATAACTAAACATGAAAGAGCTTTTTGCAAAACATGCTATCTAACACCCAAATAACAAAAAAGTTCTTTTGACAAACAACTATTATGGCAAAAAACTAGCCACTCCAATGCAAAAATCAATTTGCATGCATGGATAAACAAACAAATACAAGCTGAAATTTACAAAGCACAGCAGTTCCTTTCCACTAATATATTTATAAATGTACAAAGCATAGCAATTCCTTTCAACTATTATAGCTGAATGATTTTTCTGATGTTGTAATGGATGTAACTCTTTCTTATGCATTGGATAAGCCATCAAAAAGAACATTTAAAGAAAGAAGAATGTAGATTTGGTTGCCTTCTTTACCTTGCCTCACCTTATCTAGGAACCCAAAAAAAAAAAAAAGAAAACGCAATGTTGAAAAAAGAAACTCAGCTCAACACATACTATTTGACTAGTCATTTGGGATACTATTTCAACTTTCAACCACCTAAATTCTCCACGCAAATTGTAACATAATTTATTATTATTGGCTAGTGCACAGCCGTTGAGAAAAGACATATAAGGGGTTGGAATATAAACTCCTCTAACACCTTCCAACATATCCCAAAACAAGAGAATAGACTAAATAACTCCTACCCACTAAAATATCCTGGAGAGCTTCACTTTGTCTCATGAGTTAGTTGACTTTTCAAACACTATCCAATATAATAATTGGGTCCCAACACATGCAACTCAAGCTCTCTTAACCATGGAAATCTAATGCATTAATGGTTTAGCAAGGTACCAACCCATAATGAAATAAGACACCCAAGGGAGTCAGATATAGCCACTTGGTAATTCCTTTTTTTGCTTTTTAGTTTATGTTTATAATCTGCTAAAAGTAAAAGAAAGGAATAACTCCCGGCTAGTAACACCATCAATTCCCTATGGGTTATCTCACATGAAAAACCACACTGCCCTGCAGTCTAGAAAGTAAAGGGAGACAAAAGACTTGGTTTCTATTCATGGTCTCTTCTAAACCCAACTGGTAAACCCAATGACAACTTATCAAATTCATTTAGAAAGCAGTCTATAATTTCTCTACATGTATTATTCTATGCCCCCACGCAAGAGCCTCTCATGCCTCACCCAAAAACAATGAAAACATTTTAGAAAAAAGCCTTACCTGTAGCAGAGAAAGCTGAAGCTTAATAGTTTCAATAAATAATGGATATAGACATCAACAGTTCATCCTGAAAAGCTTAGCCAGCAGTGAAACAACCTGCCTTTGAGTGGCTGTCCGGTTGGTGTCCTGCAACTTAGGTTTCCAACATGCAATTTAATCCAACAAGACACACACTAAGAGATGAGGGAAAGAGAAACTCCATTTAAGCAAGTGAAGAACCTTACCGTCCATACAAGCCAATATCTTTCCAATGTCACTGGTGGGAGTGACCAAAATGTGGACGCCTTTGTTGGCCATGGTCAAAACCCCCACAGTGCTCTCCAGATTAGACTGCAGATAGCAAAAACAAAGTCAGACCTAACCCTAACATGAGCGAAAACCTCAAAAAAAAAAAAAAAAAAATTCAAATAACGTGAGCAAAATCAATTGAAAGAGTAAACTTTAATTTTATAAATCTCAGGAGTAAACTTCAATTAAGAGATGCATTGAGACTTCAGATAGCATACCACCGTGGCAGGCTTATGATCGCTTAACCAAGCTGGAGATTCCGATGCCAAAGGCTTGGGTTCTGCTTCTGCAGCAGATTTGATGGCTCAGTCTACCCGACTCCACAGCTTGGTGTGTCCAACGGACAAAATACTGCATTCATGTCCACCTGAACCCAAACCCTTTGTTTGAAGTCCACGATGTGGACTTCAAATTCGAAGAACAGTACACCGAAATAGTACTCACTGGCCAGGAATGAATCGTGTCTTCTTCGTCCTCGTCCTAGGACTTGACAGCAAGAAACACAGACGAATAGGATTGGTCTTCAAGACCCTCATCGTGGCAAGGCGAATGAATCATTCAGGTTCGAGTCACAGGCAATTGCTGAAGAGTTTAGCAAACTGCCTAGGGTTTGCTTAGGAGGAAAATTATGCATTAAATCACTTTATGTATGCCATAAATCATTAGAATTAGAAGGTGGGCACTTGGGCTCTTGGATTGTTGCGCGTAGAGCTTCCATCGCAATACAAAAAGAGAATTTTGGGAAGGGAGGGGCCTGGTAATGTGGAGTTGGTGTAGATGAAAATATAAATTAGGATTTTGAAGTTTTGAGTTCAGGGGTTAACTAAAATTTTTGGGAAATTTTACTGGAGGGAAAAGGGACAAAGATTTGAACAAGAGAATCTATTTGGAAATTTTTAGAGTGAGAGGCTGGAGAAGGAGAGGGAAGTGGAAATTTCATTTGTTTGAGAAAGGAGGGAAAATGGAGCAGTGTTTCAGTTTTTCTAAAATGCAAAATGATTGTTTATGTTGTGCTCATTTGGCTACGTTTGTGTTGGGACATTTGTGGTTGGTGACTTAGTAAAATTTATGCTTAAGCTATTGTTTTTTTTTTTTTGGTAGACTGAGTTATTGTTTTCTTTTAGCTTGTTACGTGTTCTAGTTTCCTTACTTTCTCTTTTTTCATCTTTGCTCTATTTTTATTTTTTATTTCACAAATTCTAATAAATTTATTATGTTGCTTCCTTAATTTAAATGTTATAATATTGAACATTTTAACTTAGTAAATGTTTATTGGAATTTTCTTTTTAAATGTAAAATATTTATATTAAGGCAAGCTAGCTATACAGTTAAAAACTAAAAAAAAAAAAGAAAAAACAATGAAGTAAGAAGAAAGAAATCCATCTATAATTCAATTCCTTCCAAAACATTTCTACCCAATTTTTTTCCATTTTGTCTCTCCCTTCAAAACACGTCACTTATGATAGCATGTTTGTCCATTTACAATCTAGATCATCTACCTTAGGACTAAATTGCATCCCCACTCTTTACGAACTCTAACCTCATGGGTAAGATTAATCTTGATGCGATGAAATGCTGAACATCCTTCGGTCCTATCATTGGGTTTCCTCTTGAAAAAAATGTGGAATTCTGAGTTTAGAGTTGTTTTCTATTTACAATTTTGTAATGTTGTTTCTCTATTTTGCACACTAATGATACTTGAGTTCAGTCAACAAGTTAGGTTTTTATTGGGCTTGATAAGGAAGAGTGAAGGAGACAAAAGCAAATAAAGAATGAGTTAAATGACGGTGGATGGCAATGAGGCTTGTTATATTAGGTATGATAAATGATTTAAGCTCTAATTAAGTTTGATTGGGCTTTGTTGTTATGTTAACACTTATATGATGTAAAGTGTTTACTTGAACTTAATTAATTCTTATTGGGCATAATAAGTATTGAGCCTTATTAACTTATTATTGGGTTATAAACTAATATTTAGTTTGGTTTTAATAGTTAATTAAATGGACCATATTAATTGGGATGGAAAACATATCACACATTAATTTAGGCCTGACAATTAATTGAATGGGGAGCAGTTCAATTAATTTATGCCTTGCATAGCTTTTTGTTGTCTTGGACAACAAATATGCGGGCTTATTCTACGAGTATATGTGATTGTGGTTTTTGTTAAGTATAGGATTTTACTTGTTTCTTACATTTGGCCCATGATAACAAAGTTAGCGAGAGAGAGTGAGCAGGCCAGCTATTTTGGGGGGGGGGGGGGGGAACCAGGGCAGTGTAAGAAGTTTCCATTGTGTGTATGTATGTACATATTAAGCCGATCCTGCAAGAATTAAACCTCACTCCTCAAATTCCTTCTTAGTGATACAAAGCTAGCACTCTCTAGCAACAGTAGAGGCTTCTATTACAGGTACAAAATAAGAACTTAGCAACTCAGATTGCGTTATCATAGGATTAATGCCAGATCATCGAATTAGATTTGTGCCTGCTTGGTCGTTTTTGTGTAGCCATTTGCGAAGCAAAGCTAGGGCATGAACGAGGGAGAGTTCGAGGGAGATTTTGAGGCATCCTGATGACTTATACACTTTGCTGAAGCTGAAGATGGATGTGAAGCACTTGGAGAAGTAGGTTTCACTGGAGCGTCATTGGCGATTCTATTACAACATGCTTCAGAAGGTGTGTCACAGCTTTGTTCTACTGATTCAACAACTCGGCATTGATCTTTGCAACGCAGTAAGACACACATACTTGTTAATTTCTCGTAACTTTTCTATTTTTAAAAAAATAAATTATACACTTTGACAATTGGATTATATTTTATTATATACATTTCATACTTAAAAATATAGAGAAAGAGTGAAAGTATGATACCCCAATCCTAAAATGAGGGCTAAATTGAACAAAAACATTTTTGCAGAGACTTAATTAGAAGGAACGGGAGTTTTGGGGACCAAAAATCAAATATGGGAAACTTGGGGGGTTGAAGTTTAATTACACATCTTCTTCACCACTAACCTAAGCTCATATATATTGACATGTCTCTGTGTTTCAGCCACAGGTGAGCCTTCAATCTTCGCTCTCTCTCTCTCTCTCTCTCTCCTTCCCTCCTTCCCCCTTGATTTGGGTTTGTTTGTGCTGGGCAAGACTCATTTGGCTCTGTTTTATTCTCTTGCTTACCGTAAGATTGGCAGAGACTTAAACTTTTCCTTTCACTAGACTATTTTCATACATCTCAGGTGTCCACGAGTAGTCGACAGCAACTCCTCCCTACATCCCTGTTCATTTGGGCCACGGGGTCTGATTGATGTCCAGTTTTTGAGGAGATTGTGGACATCTGATCACGTTTTCCTGCAAGTGGGACGAGGGTTGAGTGGCTTTCAAAGGTTAAGCACTCCTCTATTGTGTTTTCATTTTCTTAATATACATGCCCACACATACATAGATAATGGATGGCTTAGGAGAGAGTTGGAGCTAGTTCTTGATTAACTTCTAGCTACATCAAATGAAAGTTGTCTATCTCATTTCCTAATTTGGTGACCAGTTGTTGATATAGAAGCACACTTCAGAGCATGAGGGATTGAATAGAACTCTAAAGTCTGGATTCTTCTCATACGAGTTTCAAGTTAATATTGCTTGATTACTATCATGTTAGATTGAATTATTAACAGAATTTGAAATTGGGTTCATATGAATGCCATGATTATGCTATGATTCACCAAATTAGTTTATTGCTGATGCCTCACTTTGAAATTGGTTAATGCTATGGCTGGAACTCATTCTGTTTTTTATCACTATAGCAATGGGAAGGATTAATTGAACTGTTGCGTTTTGATTCTAGGACTGTTGGCAGTCTTGAATTTCAGCACAAGTATGTAGCTCAACTTCTTCTCTGTAGTTGTAGTTCTTAAATGTAATTATCTTAGGTAAATACACTTTATTTTTTAATGCTTTTTTCTCTCCTTAATCTTGGGTGCTTTGTAGGTATAGAGATTTTAAGCGATCCCTTCAGCAAGTTCATGATGGAATTAGTACTGATACAGCAAGCAAAGCTGTTGAGTCCCTTACCTTGGTATGAGTGTGGATATCCTATCAATTGGGCATGATACATAGATTTAGTTTCTCTGTTTATGTGCTATTCATATCTAAAGTGAATGTTGCTTCTAGATTATAAAGTTAATTTGCTTTATCAATTGTTCAGCTGGTATTTGGCTTTCAAGTTTGATGGGCTAGTTATCTTTGTATTTGGTGAAATCTGAACTGAAGTAAATTTGGACTAAACTCTTTTCTGTGATGTATTCTACTACTAGTTAATAGAATTGGAATGAGAATGTTATATGCTTTAAAAAGCAAGGTTGAGCTTGCTATTTTCTAGTTCTGAAATTAGACAATGACCAAACTAATGTTTTTCTTGAGATCTTCTTTCATTAGGTTGCACCTAGAAATCCAATTTTGTTGATTTGTGAGCTCCAATAAGACTACTTTTGACTGAAAAATGGCCCAAACAAGTTTGTTAATGACTAATGGATTGAATTAACATCTCGAAATGAGTCTCCAACCTCCATTTGGCATTTGACCTATAGAGCCAAAACAAACACATGAATGGAACGGAAGTCAAAGGATAGAAATGCTTTAAGATGCCAAAAACCACCTATAAATTCTCATTTCATTCTATGTAGAAGAAATTGGAAATGAAAATGAAAATTTTAATTTTAACGAGAAACTTTGATAAATCAAATTAAAATTAATTATGAAAACTTGAACTAAATTGAATTTATCATGTGCCTAGGCAAATAGCAATTGCTTTAACTTCAAGCACTTTGTAGCTGCTTGGTATAGTTTGTTGGACCACTTAACTATGCCGTTAACTTGGAATGCAAGATGAGGCCTAATGTGTTGAATAACTATTACCATATTAGCTGTTGGAATCTGGTGGCTTAGTGGCTATGTAAAGATGAATGTCATGCTTATGGGTTATTTATTTATTTTTTTAGCAAACTCAATGAGAGATGGGTCTCTCCACATTCTCCACAAGACACCAAAACCTTTGATGAATAATGGTAGTGCATTGCTTATGCATGGTCCCCATAAGTTTGTTAAGTTATTATGTCCTTGTATTGACTTGTATGACAAGAAGCTATGTTGCTTCAATTTTGATATTTCCCCTTATATACCTATCTCAACTGAATATGATGCAGTTAGAGATTATGCAACTTATTTGATACCTTTACCCAACTTGAAGAGTTGGATGCTGTAATTGGTGAAAGTACTTTAGGAAAAATAAGCTCAAATTTATTTATGAATAAATTTTTTGGGCTCTCATATGGATAAATAATCAGAAGAATACTTATTCCTTTTTTTTTTGTTTTTACTGCTAAATTCCATTTAGATGAGCAAATTTCTCATTGATATCGAGATCTTGTGCAATAATATTATCTTATCTATAATACATTTAAATATTTTGGACTTCTTTGCTAGCTTTGTGCTTTATACAGATACTTCCCATAGCTCTCCCTCTCTTTATGGGTTGTTTAGTCCTTCACCATTTTTTCTCAAATAATTCATGTGGCTTTCGCTTTGGCATGTCCTTGGATTGGTTGGTACCTATGCAATGTAAATGTTTCTTTTCTAGTGATCTTCATTTCTAATTCCAAAATGGTACAACACACAAAGGACCAATATTTTTCAAAATATTTTGTGCTATGTGTGGGCAGATGTGTGAAGCCCTGGAAGCAAAGCTCTTTGTGTAGTTGTTCTAAGATTGTAGGAGAGATGTCCTCATCTAAATGCACATGGTTTGCACATAGCTCAATGGATTTGGTGGAAACAAGCAAGCCTTAAATCTGAACACGATAACATTAGATGTGGGTTTCTTTTGAAATTCTTTGATATTTTGGTACAGTTATTCTACACTCAATCAAAGAAAGAAGTGCAGACATGGTTAAAGTGGAACAAAAAATGAATGTTAGTAACTTGTTGATGGTTAATGTTGATGGATGTGTCCTTTCATGGATTTATGATGCTAAAAATGTTTTTTTCTCTAAACCCATGTCTAATCATTGCTAACTTGTCCAAATGAAGGTGCTTTAATTCTAACATGATTTGTTGACTTTTATCTTACATGCTATTAAATAGAAGTTACGAGAAATTTTTATATTCTATATACTTACAACCTTTGTACTATGGCACAATGCTGAAGCAATCATTGGGGGCTAATTAATAATATTATGTTTTATCTACTTCTATTTTGTCATTTGAGCTGTGGTAAATTTTTTCAAGGCTGTGCACCTTGCTTTAACTAACATATAAGCTTTGCATCTAGCTGGTTTTCTAGCATGATATGTATAATTATGTATATATGTGCCATCTCATTTACATATTCACAAGAGATAAATGCTCGATTTCCTCAAATTTATATTTAACATCCATGCCAGGAAAGGGGAAGAACATTCTTTTATTCTCAAACTTGCAACTTCTACTGGAAAACTACCAAGATTCAGAGAGAAAGTTCTTGGTCATTGCATTCAAAAGCTGGAGGTGTTTCTACTAACCTTTTGGACGGAAAAAAAAATGCTTATATTGCTAATTGGTATTCTATTCATGCATCATGTTGTCACAACTATACTAGTATCTATGTTACTTTTTTTCTATTAAAAAAAATAGTAGCCTGGGGATACCTACTTCAATCAGCTGATCTTATTCTTGGTTTTCACCATCACATTTGAATCATCTGTAGAACCAAAGATATTCTTCAAGTAGCCAACAAGCTGGCAATCGAGCATTTAAACAGATCTTATGATTTGCATCTAAAATATCAACATGAAATTCTAGTCCCAATGGAAGAGTACCTCAGCTTCTTGTTCAGGTTCATGTGACCTATGAGCAATGGTTTTGGATTGTTGCTGAAATAAATGGTTTTATGCTAACTAGTTTAAATTATCAGGTGTTGACTCTTCATGCATCCAATTTATTGTTTGATGATCTAGCATTAACAGTGCTTGCTCCATCCTCATTTACTTCATCTCAGTTTGTGGTGTCCCTCAACTTTTCTTCCTCAAACCCTATAAGCCCACTTATAAGTCATTTCGATACTCACAGAAAAGTGAGTAGTGAAAGACAAAGTATGCACAACAGAGGATAAACTTAGCATATTCTGGACTGTGTTAGGGTAGCTTCAAGAGTTCACACAGCTTCAAGATAGAATATAGAGAAGTTTGTTTGTACTTTTTTTTATAAAGCAAAGAACCTATTTGGTAGGTTGTTTTCAAAAAAAGGTTCTCTTTAGAAAGTAATCAAAAGTTGTTTTCAGAGTTCTTAGAAAGTATTTTTACCTGAAAACAAAATGATATGAAGGCAATAGAATTCTCAAAGTTGTTAATATTTTATTTTTCCTTGAAAATACACAAAAATAAGACCAGAAACATAAAGTAGAAAAGCAAATAAAGATCCAAGTAGACATGCACATAGATTACTATTGTAAAACCCAAATTAGTTATATATCTGCTGATATTGATTTCCTTTTTTTTTGTTGGGGGGGGGGGTATATGGTTGGGCATGTGATGTGGTGTTTGGCTCACACAACCTGGATTGGGAATTCAATGGCAGTGGCAGCATCCATTGGCCTCATTGGACACCATCTATTTGGTGTTTGGAATGGAGACAGGAGGCTTGGTACATGGCATTACAAAGCTTTTGAGGCTAACAATTTCTTTTCTTGTCTTTTCAATCTTGAATTTATCTCTGTCTAAGTTACTTCTTGGCTATGTTTAAAGATTTCACTTTGATTGTGACTTTAAATTTTGGATGAATGAATTAAATTAATTAAGTTCAAAATATTGGGCTAGGGATTTAATATTGGACGAAAAAAAATTAATAATTGCAACACTACTTGGATTAATGTTAAATTTTATTTGAAGATTGATTGTTTTAGTTCTTGATCTATAACAATACTTAGATTTAGGCTATTTAGTCTAATATTGTGAAGTGAATCATCATTTAAATAAATTCTGAAGTTTTCTAGCAAAGTATTTAATTAGTTTTGCCTTCTACTTTGGAATTTTCTTTTACGTTCATTGTACACTTATATAACATCTGTTTTTTTTTTTTAAATTCTTTTGATTTTTAGATTTTTAAGCATTCAAATAACTCACTTTTAATTTAATGTTTTCTGAAATTTTGGTTTCAATTTTATATTTTTTAAATTTTAACATAAATTCTTCTTAAATCAACAATTTAATTGGTTAAAACAAAACAACATTCAATCTTCTCGAGAGAATTGATACTTGGGAGTGCGTTGATTTGTGCATTTACAAGTGAATAAATTTTCACATCACTAAATTTCACATAACTAATTAGTCGAGTTAAGTTTATTAATTACTTAAATTGAATTTTAATTAAATCTTTGAGTAAGCCATTTTAATTAAGTCATTGAGACTTCAATTCAATTGCTTATACTAATTTTGTGGGATCTTAATTAATGTAACATAATATTTTCAAAATAAATGATAAAAAAATTCACTTCCTTTTGCAAGAGAATATATTTAAAATGATCATATCAAGGTTAGGATTTAAAATTTAGTTGGATCTTATTAACAATTAAATGAATAATATTAATGAAGCCTTTATAATTAATTTAATAGACCATATTAATCAGATTAGAAGAAAAATCAATTAACTTAAGGTAATAAGTTTTGCGTTACAATAAGAAACTTTTTAAACAAAAATTGTCCACGTTACGAAAAGAAGAAAAATTTGTTACAAAAAACTTTCTTCCAAATGTCACCATATTAAGCGTAACGAGATTTTAACATATGTAACAAATTTTCTACTTTGTAACATAAAAGCGTATCTATTGTAACGATATTTATTTAAAATAACAAAATTATTTCTTTGTAACCAAAGATGGGCCTTTTTGTATCAAAATCTACAGTTTTGTTACGATAACCCACCTTATCGTGACAAATTTCAACTTGTTACAAAAGTTTTCGTTACCATATGTGCTTTTTTTTGTAGTGAGAGTGGCAAAGAAAATTGAACAAAAGGCTGTTACTATTTCTATGAGCAGAGTAGATGAAGCTGAAATTACAGATTCAAATAAACACGTTACTGGCCTACGTCTTTTCAAGTAATGTTGTTTTCTGTCTTAAAATTCATAATATCTTACAAAATATGCAACTAACAAAGTATTTTCATAATTGACTATTGACAAGACTTCATGAATCAGAATGCATGTATCTACGATTCAGGTTTCACATAGGGGCATCATGCTGTACTAAATGCATGGAATGAGTTACTCTCAAATGAGAAAGAGATGTATGTTAAAATTGCGAAGAAAATGCGGGTAGCCTTTAAGGCCAAACATCACATTCAGAGTGATGCAAAGTCTCATCATGTAAGTGTTAAATTACCAGCATGAAATGTTAAACTATAGTAATGATTATGTTAATAGTAAATTTAATCACTTGCAATTTACAACTATAAACATGTCAAATTACATACAAAAAATGCCAAATTACATACAAAAAATGCAAATTACAAGCATTGAATTCTTGCTTTTGGCATTACCTTGGAAACAAGTTGTTGTTCGTTCAAGGTGTTCTCTAACAAAATGTTAGAAGTTGGTTGGAGAATAAACCAAACAATAGAGGCAGGATGTGAGAGAGATGGTTTTGGGGGTTTGCTAGAGGTAGATTGCAAACTATTAGCATTGGACCTCTACATGGAGCTAGTCAACAATCTTGATTGTTATCGAATAGCAGTGGTTGTTCAGAGCCACAGAGCTAAGGTGACAGTTGTGGATGTTGGTATAGGACTTGGGATACCTTCGTTTAGGACCATCCTTAGCTCTAACTAACAAAAGAGGGAGGAAAGCATTTGAGAAGGTGCAGGCACTTAAGGCTGTAAGCCTAACCAATCTGGAGGCAAATATTAAGTTAGGGAGGGTGGATACGTTATTTAAGAGATCATTCATCCTGTATGCCCTGACCATGCTCCTCTACCATCATAGTATAATTGGGTCAACTAGTGTTAGATTGGCAGCCAGATGAGATCCAAGAGTTTCAAGCTGGTAGGAGATTCAATAAATCACTCATTGGTTATACATTCTTTTTAATGGTAAGTTGTGTTTTATTGTCACATTTTTCACTTGCATATTCTTACTTGAAATTCACAATTGACAGTTTTATTGTTTAATCTTTACTAGAACTTTTACTTCTACAAATTTTCCATCCCATCATTGGAAGTCAGTAATGAGGCACCTTTGACAAGGCACTGGAAAAATAAACAAATTCAAAGGCGCATTCACATTGATGGAAAGGCAAAAAGGTACTACAATGTACCTGTTAAGTTACAGTTGCTCATATGATTACTTTCAAGCATTAAATATGTAAAGTTACAAGCATATGTAAGTAAAGTTACAAGCGTGTCGTTTTCAAGTTATTTATATAAAAGTCGATTCATTTAATATATTTACATACATTCCAAGGTGTTGGCTCTCGAGAAAGCACTGGCATGGATTTGGACATTACTACTAGTGGGCTACAACATGAGGTAATAATACTAAACACTAAATGCCACATCAATGGTGCTTATTTTTTATTGTTTTACCTTTAATTTTGTTTCAGCTCACAAGGAATATATTTAAAGATGTAATGTCAACAGTTCACAAGAAATTGAAATTTGTTAACATTGCACTGATGGCTACTGCTACAACAACCTCAATGTCTACCCAACAAGTAGAGCAAGAACAAGCTTAAGAGAAACACCATCAAACCCAGGAGGCACTTGTTGTTGCATCCTTAGCATCCACCAAACAGCAAGAGCACATACAAGTTGAGGAGGATGCTCATCAAACCCAAGAGGCACCTTAGCCAGAAGCTGAGGTGGACAAAACACAAGGGCACCTCAGCAAGAACTTGAGGATGTGGACAAAACCCAGGAAGCATCTCAGCAACAAGTTGAGAAGGTGGACAAAATCCAATGGGCACCTCAGGAAGAAGAACAAGCTAAGGAAGACCCTATCCAACATTTGCCTCAAGAACCTACTGCTAAAGTAGACAAGGAAGTTCCTCCCCACCAAACAAGAATGCATGCTAGGAGAAAACCGTTGTTGGACTCGTCTACAAAGCAAAAGAATTCTACCCTTAATGCACTATTTTCATTTGCGCCTGCAAATCATCGTCTGATGATAAGTACCTCAAAATTAATTTGTTAGTTCAAATTAATTTATATATTTCTATGATAATATGATTCATATATGTTGTGTTTATATGATACGATGCTTGTTAATATTATTGGATTCCACTTGTCAAAATCGGACCGCACAAGCACTTTTATATATAGTAGGTGTCCAATATGGTAAGTATTACTTACTTTGATTATATTATATAATATTGAGTTACATTGTTTAATGTTACCTTGCCCAAATTAGATTGTCATGTTTGCTACAACACTATGGAATTATGAACAATTAGAAGCAAATGGTGTTGTAACTCGACATTTTTTAACCCCTATTTTGATGAGAATTTTTATACTGTATTTGTGTGAACAGTTTCAATATAATCTGATGATTGGATAAATTTATTTTTTCATGTAAGATAAAGTAATAGTATATTTTTAAAGGACCTTCGAAGACACCACTTTCATTTAGAGTGTCTTCAATCACATTTTTGTAGGATATGATATC
Source organism: Thlaspi arvense (assembly GCA_911865555.2). Classification (NCBI taxonomy): domain Eukaryota; kingdom Viridiplantae; phylum Streptophyta; class Magnoliopsida; order Brassicales; family Brassicaceae; genus Thlaspi; species Thlaspi arvense. The sequence continues at coordinate 33,869 of CAJVSB020000326.1, forward strand.
TTCAATTGCACTTGGGTAAGTTTAATTATGGTTGTAACAATGTACGTTTACTTACAAGCATATTACTGTTTAGTTAATATCATATCTCTGTACAATTATTAGAATTTTATAATTATTCTAGATTTTTGCTTCTTATCTCTATAAGGACCATTGGATTTGTTACGTGCTGTCCTCCACTCAAAGAACACTATATCTATAAAATTCCATGAAGATGAATGAAGCAAGCCCAAAGCATCAACTTGACCAATTTATGGTACCATGGTATTAGCAACATATTCATAGTTTTCACCACACTATCTACTCCACTATTCAAATCATATGCATGTTTTTTGCCTAGGCGATGAAATTTTCAGAGCTCTTGCAAGAGTCTGGCTACAGATTTCTAGAAGAAGACCAAGTCAAGCTAAAATAAGCTGATTTCCCTAAGTAATCAAATGGGTGAGTATAGATTTAAATAACTTGGAATATATAATGATTCACCTTTAATATGTGGATGCAGTTGTGATTGTGGGGTGTATGTATTGAGATACATGCAGACTTGGAATAATACACTCATGACTAAATATACTCCTATAAGTAACTCCTCACAACAATACTACTATGATCATGTGTACAAGATAGTGTATTCGATTTTAATCTGATATGTTTCTATAGGCTATGATATGAGAGTTCAGAAAATGATATGTAAGTGATTGAGTGACACACCCTAGAAACGAATACCGAGAAAAAGTATTGAAGGATGCTAGGATATGGGCCACATTAGGTTGAGCTTTGCATAGCTTGTCACCGGAAAATTAGCCACTGTAATAGTTTCTTGTGGACATGCAAGATGAAGCACTTTGAATGCCTTGTAATTTTTTTAGTAATTATTCATAGGATATAGATGCATGAAAACAATTGCTGATTATTGGTTAAGCTTATATATTGTATATACATCTAGAAAAACAACTTTACAAATATTCTTTCTTGGTTATGATCATTGGTTGTTACACAGATCTATATTTCATACATTCATTTTCAAGCTTATAAATTGAATTCATTGAAAAATTTATGCTTCAAATGGGGCTATGCTTAAAACTAAACAGAACTCCTCTCATAACCAAATCAGTGGATGACCAAAGCTCATTATTTTTAATAAACACTGAAGATGCTTGTAAATAAATAGAGATGTGATTGTAGTTGAATGAGTCTCTGCTTGGAACTAAACGAAACTTTACTTGTAACCAAAATTGTCTTCGACATTGTGACTTAGGCTAAAATTGGTGAACAAACTATGTATTTTGCTTATAACTGAATATGGCTGCACTTGCAACTAAATGGGTCCCTACTTGTAACTGAATAAAACATTGCTCTCGTAACCCTTTAGTTCCCAGCTTGTAATGAAATAGAGATATGCTTGTAACTTAACAAGTCTATGTTTTTAACTCAATGAAACTCTACTCGTAACTGAACTAGTCAATGACTTGGTTTAGTAAATGAATGTATGCTTGTAACTGAATAGAAAGATGCTCGTAACTAAAATGGTCCCTCTTTGTAACTGAACGAAATTCTGCTTGTTACTTGGGCTTAGACTTCGTGAGCTAAATATTTAATTGCAAAACAAATTTATTATTGACCGATTTGTAACCGACAAAAGTGGATCATAAATTAGTGACCCTTTTGTAACTGCTTAAGTTGGGTCACTAATTAGCGATCAAAATAATTGATCATTTCTTAAGTAGTAACCCCAATAGTAACTGCCTAAACGAGGCTCACTAATTAATGACCCCTTTTGTAATCGCCAAAATTGGGAATCAGTAATTAGTCACCCATTTCTTACCATCGAAATGGGGTCACTAATCAGTTACTAACTGTAAAGCCCACACCCAAGTTAGCGACCCTCTTTGTGACCCACCAAGAGAGAGTCACAAATTAGTGACCCATTTTGCAACTGCTCAAATGCGATCACTAATTAGTAACCCATTAGTAACTAAAATAATAGCAGTTGCTAATTTTGTTATTGATTTTTGACCGAAGTGACTGTGATCACAAAATCGGCTATTATTTTTTTCAAAAAAATGAGAGTGAGTCGGTCACTAATAGGTCACTAATTAGTAACCCATTCACGCAATCACTAATATGCAGTCACTAATTGTGTTTTTTTCTTTTTTTTTTTTGTAATGAGTGTCTAATATTTCTGGCATTAGTTAATTCCATTTCTTTATTTGTGTGGCTTCCCATGGACTCCAATTTTTTTTTCATATGGAGAAGAGTTGCATGGTTGACTTAATGTTTGAATAGCATATTTTTCAATTGTAGGATAAGAATCTCCATTGAAATCACTATTATGATCTGAAAAGTGGATTGTGACTAGAAGGTTAGAATAAATCCCAACCCTACAAGCCTAATAGATAATAAAAATTTAACTAAACCAAAATCTTAAATAAAATCAAAAACAAAATTGAATTCAAAACTCAACCAAACTGTCAATACATTCATAGTAAACCTGTCTATAATCAAATGGAGCTATCTAAGAATCCCAAAAATACAAATGTAATAGAATTTGAAGTAACTAACTTCTCCAAGTAAGAACAAAAGTAGTAAAAATAAAAGACTCCTCTTAAGCAGCAGGATCTGATTGAGTATCGAATTCTGAATTTGAAAAATAATAAGTAATGAGTCGATAGACCCAATGAATAATAACATACATTTATGAGAATAAGGGACAAGTATAACATATATAATAGAAAAATTTATAGTGTAATAAGTCCTTTATAGTTATTTGAGATTTTAGAGAACTCGTAATCTAGAATGGAACATATATTAGAAGGCGACCTCATAGCCAACCAATAACAGAAAACAAAAAGTGGTAGCTTCATCTACCCATATACACATATACAAGTCTCTCATGTCGGCCCAACAAGAAAGTCTAGCACCACCTCTGCTATATAAGAATACTATATAGAGTAAACTCAATCTAACACCTACTGCCTTAGCTTCAGTATTCCAAAATTCAAAATTCCTTTAAAACAATTTTCAGAAATAAATAGAAACAGTTTAATAGAATTTTTCATGTATAGATATAAAAAGTATCGAACATAAATAATAGACAGTATTTCCAAACAATTTTAAAAATTACATAGATGTTCCTTGTTATGCTTTTATAACAAAATTTAATTCAATTTTCAGAAATCAAGTGCATCAAATAAAATCAAAATTGATAAAAGATATGGTAATTAGTAAATGCTCATAAATGTATATTATTACTCATAAAACTGATAGGAATTGAGTGGTCAAATCTCTTGTGATATATGGGCTCGATAGAAACCGTATAGAGAATCTAAAACAATAAAATGTCTTACTTTTGATTGCTAATACATCTAAGAATCAAATAAACATAATTACCTTAATTAAAACCTAAGTAAATCTTAAGATTTTTGTGTCCGAAAGCCATACTGGCTACTAAACCCTTGAACTGATCAAATAAGTCATGAACTGAGTTCTAAAGCCATGAAACAGACTTATAAGGTATAAACCAGTTTATTTAACCTATAAACTAATCATTAAAGTACTAAACAAGCCTCGAACTGATCATTAGAGTGTGAACCGGCCATGATTTGGCCTCTAACATACTAAATTGGCCTTGAACGATTTCTAATGCAGTGAACTAGTCCTGAACTAGGCTTTAATACATTAAATTGGCCATGTAACACATTGAATCGGCCATATAACATACTAAACCAGATAGAAAATCATTGAATCGGTCACTTTAAGCACAAAATAGAGCATTTAAACAGTAAACCAATCCTTAAAATTATTGAACTGGTTTGTCAAACACTAGATCGATCTTTAAAAAGTCATACTAGCTAAACCATTCATTGAGCCAATGCTTAAAACCCAAAGTCAACCAATTTATGCTTTAAACTGGTGTTAAACCCTAGTTTGTTGGATTATTAAGTTCGTATCCTAGATCTGGATCCTGCTACAAACTAAAACCTAGCTACCCTAATTGGTTCAGCAACCCAATCCAGTACCCAGCCTAGAAGCCCAATTCAATACGGGCCTAACGTAGTTCAATTATGGCCCAAACTTGGTGGCCCAGTTCCACACACAACCCAGTTCAGGTAATCGGGTCTAAACATACACGATTACCAGTCAAACCCCTTCTTCTACACCCGACGTTCAAGAACTCAAAATCTTAAAAAAAAATTTGTTATTAACATCAAAACCTTCTAGAGGACTGTTAGGCAACACTCAGGAGCAACTTTTCTATGAGAAATTCGTAGCAATTCTAGCCAATTTGTTTGTCCTTTTAGACTGGACGGAGGCGATAGATGGTGATTGGTTTTTTTATATTTTTTGCAAATTCCTCACTAGCTGAAGCTATTTTGTGAAGTTGAATTAGGAAATTTGTTCCATGGGCTTGAATCAACACGGATGTATGCTCAATTTGGGATTAATCTTCATGATTTTTAAGGATTCAATCCAAGTAGACATAGGGATAAAATCAGATTTTGAAGATTTTACAATTTGGTCCCTCAAGTCTAAGTTGTGTGCACTTTGGTCCTTGGTATCCCTTGATCATTTCTATTTGGCCCTGAACAACTTAATTTAATTCAATTGAGTCCCTATATCATTGAAATTACTAAAGTGCCCTTTTATTTGGGGTATTACAATCACACCAAATTCCTACACAAAACTATGGGATATAAGCAATATCATTTTACAAAAATATACAAGATGAAAATCAGCCAAAAATTAAATCTTACTAAGAAGAGATGTCTCAACATGATCATTTGTAATGGCCCTAATGAGTGAATTAGGAAGGTTAAGGGTGTAAAAGTAACAATTGGTTTACTTGGGGTTTAATTATAATTAGGCAATGATGCAAGGGAAGCAATTAAATATTGGGGGTTGGATTTGGAAAGGTCAGGGAGTTAATTGAAAGAATTTAAATATTTGGGGGCTAGATTGTGACAGGAGTAGGACTTTCAGCTGGAAGATGACTGAAAGTCCTTGAGGTAAGAATTTGATCTAATGGGAGCAAGACAACTTCCCCAATCTTCAGTATATGTGTGAGGAAGAGTGTAGAGTTGAGTTAAGGGATCAATTTGGAAGATTGAGTGAAAAATCCAAAAGGATTGGAGTTGGGAAGTGTCAGCAAGCTCTCGCATGCCAGCCTTGATTTTATGGGAAAATATAGTCTTTTCAACGAGAAAAACTCCGATTGAAGCTTGATAATTAGCTTGGGAGTCTTCGAATTCCAGTTTGTGGGCCTCGATTTAGCTAGGTGAGCTTGGAAATTTAAGATTTTTGAGGTTCGGGATATTCGAGTGAGCTGCAGAAACCTGGGTCTGAGACTTGGGTTTTCGAGTGAAGAAGATAGACCCAAATGGTATCTGGGTCTGTTTGAGTTAACTGGGCCAGTTTGGCCCAGTTGGGCTAGAACTGGCCAGTTCAAGGCTTAAACTAGTCTAGACCAAGAAGGTCAGACTGGTTCTTCGCTCAGTAGATCATGGGGAATAAGTCTGAATCAGAATTAGGCAATGAACCATCCCGGCTCACTCAGATTTTTGGGGATTTATGGCTAAACCAGCTAATTTTAGTGTTTTAGGGCCGGTTTAGGGACTTTTATGCTTGGTTTAGCTTGATTCTATGGGAATTTTGGCCGATTTAGTCTAGTTCTATGCATTTTGAAGCCCGGTTCAACTTGATTTATGAAGAATTAAGACAAGTTCACCCCGGTTCATGGGGATTTAAGCTCTGTTCAACCCGATTCATGGGAAATTAGGCCCGATTCAACCTAGTTTAGTGGGGTTCAAGTTGGGTTTAGTTTGATTTTGGGTGGTTCATGGCCAGTTTAGTCTGAATATGGGGCACTTAGGGCCCGTTCAAGACCAGTTCAAGATGTTGGAGACCGGTTCATCTCGGTTTAAGGATTTTGATGATGATAAGGTTATGTTTTGGTTTGGGTAAGAGATAGAGTTAAGTAGGGAGGTCTTAGGTGTCTCATGATGGGTGTTAAAGGCCCAAATAAGGGAAGGTCTAGGGCCAATTTTAGAAATCGAGCCTTTTGAGGTGAGTTTAGATTTCAGTTTTGACTTGTAATTTGGTGATTGTAAATACATCTGAGGAGATGCACTTTGACCCATAAGCCATTTGTCGGTGTTTCAAATTTCGATTCTAACAAGTCTAGTGAGTGATAACACTTTTCTATGCATGTATTTACACTTTGGTTTTCTGTTATCTTTAGTGATATGATTTCTGAATTATGATATCAAATTTAGGGACATGTATCTGATTATTTTAAACTTTGGTGAGCTTGGAAATATTTCTATAATCATTTACATGCATGTCTCGTTGATACTTTTGTTTTTAAAATTAACCTGTTGGGAGTTTTATGTGATCTGATTCTAAGGAATATGGTGGTATTCTGGCACTATGTGCCTTCTATGATTTTGATTGTGGTTCTAGCACAAGATCCCGGTGCGATATGTGATATGCGATACATGAGTTGATTATTTTTGACGTGATAAGCTTTGTCGTGACATAAGATATGTGATATGTTCTGATACTTCAACAGGTGTTTGAGTTTCTGATTCTAACCATTTATATATACTATATGTGTTATCTGAGACAAATGTAATTTTTCATAAATTATGCTATTATTTAATGTTTGAGGTGATATCTGTGCTTAGCACATATATGATTCATATCCCTACATGTCTAGATACTCACCCTTTCCATTATTTTCCAGGTTTCTATTCTGATTTGCAACGGTAGCTTTCATGATCAACCTTGTCCACCGTTATATTGATTTTGATGTACGGGCTAGTTTGTATATTTCCTCTTTTGTACTCTAGTGGCATCATGTATCGCTCAAATGCATTTTTAATTTGTATATATTGATGGTTATTTTTCAAATCTTGCTCTTTTCTAATGAAGTGGTTGGAGACTTACTAAGGTTGGCAAGCCAACCTTAGCGCTGGTTACACACCCAAGTTGGGGCATGACAAAGGTGGTATCAGAGCTAGTTTAGATTTGAGGATATTGGAGTAAGGTTCTTTGACAATGCTTTTGTTATAAAGGTGAGGGCCCCATTTTTGTAACAAAGGGATTGCTAGAAACCTCTTAGGAATTGCTTGAATTAGTATTTCAATTCTCATATGCTCATATATTCTGTCGCTAAAGCTAAATTGTTATTCTATTTTTATATATGGACCTTCCACATGATATTTGCACTCCCCCTCGAGAGATTGTAGCTTCTAATGCATTAGGAAATCCCTCGAGCAGAACAGCCCCTTCATAGACTAGAAGGATGGGTCGTACTAGGGGGTGAGGAGGGACCACGAGTCAGGCTCACGAGTCGGCGAGCACTGCAGGCACTACTACATCCCCGATAGCTCCCAAGTTGTTGACATGCCTTAATGCAAGTATACAGGGGCTTCAGCAGACCGTGACTAAGTTCATGGGAAATATGGCTAGCACGAGCAAACCGCCAGTTCTGGCTAGTGTGCTAGTAAGTGCTACCCCAACTTCGGCCATGACAGCACTAGAATCATGTAGATCCAGATTTGATGGTTATTTTCGTGATTTCTTAAGGATGGATCCTTCTACTTTCTTTGGGTCAGTAGCAAGGAGGATCCGTATGAGTTTTTGGATACATTAGTGAAGATGTTTGTGATTGTCCAGTGCTCTGATACTAGATGAATGGAGCTAGTGGCCTTTAGACTTCGAAGGGTAGCTCAGGCTTGGTATGTATTCAATTGACCCTTTAGCCGATAGGTGCCACTTCGATGACTTGGTATAAGTTCCAAAAAGATTCTTACTGACCAACAAGATAGTGAAGTTGGTAAGGGAGTTTGAGAGATTGGTGTAGAGGCCTAGCATGACCGTATTAGAGTATAACGAAGAGTTTACCCGCCTCTTTTATTATGCCCTTGCTCATGTTCTGCATAATATCACCTGTGCCATGAGATTCATTAAAGGTTTGTCGCTGGTCCTGTATTGGGCCTTGAGTTCTCAAATGGGGATTTTTAATTATGCTTGGGCAATGGAGGCTGTGTGTGCTTTGGAGATCACCAGGGCACCAGAGCAAGTATTGGGAGATACAGGGAAGAAGACCAAGATTTAAAAATCTTTTAGTGGTAGCACCAGTTCTTAGAGGGGGTTTTTGTCTCATGGCCACCGGTGCTCTTCCTAGCGTAGAGGTTCAATAGGTAGGCAGTCATTTGCCAACACTACCGCATCTAGTGATCGTACTCAACCGGCATCGAGTTGCCCTAATTGCAAAAAGACACACTTTGGGTAGTGTCGGCAGGCAATAGGGGCTTGCTTTTGATGTGGCCAGCAAGGTCATCTAATCAAGGATTGCTCCCTTTTGTGAGAGACTACCTTGGCGCTTGTTTTGGCAGCAACTACTTATTACTGGTGTGGCCAGAGGGCCACCTTGTTCGAGACTGTCCATTCTTGCTAGAGGCTGTTTTAGCTATCGAAGCTACATCTCAGACTTTAGTACTTGTCAGGACTGAGCCGTCTAATTTTCGTGGTCAGGGCTTGGGAGGTAGAGGCCAAGAGAGAGACCAAGCACAGGTCCATGCCTTGACCCAACAAGACACTCAGGCATCTAATGCTGCTGTCAAAGGTATAATCTCGGTATGCTCTCATCAGGCTTACTTACTTTTTGATCCGGGCTTCACCTATTCGTACGTAACATGGAGTTTTTGACCTAGTTTGAAGGGCCACCAGAATTGTTAGAGTGAGATTTTTCTATAGTGACTCCGGTTAGGGAGATGGTTTGGGTGGAGCATGTGTATAGATCTTGAATGATTTCCATGGCTGGCCAGGAGTCTCTAGCCAATTTTATTTTATTAGCCATGCTGGAGTTTGATGTAATTCTCAAGATGGATTGGTTGGCTTCATGTTATGCCACCTTGGACTATCATCATAAGAGAGTGAGTTTTGAGGTGTTAGAGAAAGCATTGTTTGTGTATTAGAGAGATTACTCTATAATTTCGGCTCATATCATATCATTTTTGAGAGCTCATCGGCTACTCACTTAAGGGTGTTAGGGGTTTTTGGTGATCATGAGGGACACGCAGGTTGAGGAGCTATGTTTAGAGTAGGTATTGATTGTTAATGAGTTTGTGGACGTATTTCTTAAAGAATTGCCAAGCCTTTCTCCTAATAGGGAGATCGAGTTTTGCATTGATTTATTACCTTTTTTGGTTCCCCCTTATCGTATGGCCTGGGCAGAACTTAAGGAAATGAAAGAGCGACTTTAAGATTTGGTAGACAGGAGCTTCATCAAACCAAGTACGTCCCTGTGGGGCGTGCTAGGGTTATTTGTCAAAAAGAACTATAGTTCACTGAGACTTTACATTGACTATTGGCAACTCAATAAAGTGACGGTGCGAAATAAATATCCATTATCGAGGATTGACAATCTATTTGATCAGTTGTAGGGGGCTAGGTGCTTTTCTAAAATAGACCTCCATTCTAGTTATCAGTAGTTCAAGATTAGACATAAGAACATTCTGAAGACAGTCTTGCAAACTCGAAATGGGCACTACAAGTTTCTAGTAATGTCTTTTGGGCTAACGAATGCCCCGGTAACTTTCATATACTTGATGAATCAGTATTCCATGCCTTCCTAGATTGATCTATTGTAGTATTCATTGATGATATTTTGGTATATTAGAGGAGTAGGGACGAGCATGAGATGCACTTACAAGAGGGTTTACTGACTCTGAGGCATCATAGACTATAAGCCAAGTTCTCTGAGTGTAGGTTCTGGTGCAACAATGTGGCTTTTATTGGATATGTGATATTTGAGGAGGGTATTACAGTTGATTCCCGTAAGATTGAGCTCATTCTACAGTGGCCGAGGCCATCTTTGGTTACAGGGGTCTATAGTTTTTTGGGGTTGGTAGGCTATTACCGTAGATTTGTACAAGATTTCTCCAAGATAACTGCACCCTTGACCAAATTGACTCAAAAGAATGTTAAGTTTTTGCGGTCTGATAATTGCAAAGAGAGTTTTTAGAAGTTTAAAGATTGTTTGACTTCTACCCCAGTATTAGCTTTACTTCCGGGGTCTGATAGATTCTCAATCTACTGTAATGCCTCCCAGGGAGGATTAAGATGTGTCTTGATGTAGTACAGGCGAGTTATAACTTATGCGTATTGACAACTTAAGAAGCATAAGCAAAACTATCCTACCAATGATTTGGAGTTGGCAACAGTTGTTTTTGCCTTGAAGATTTGGAGGCATTACTTATATGGGGAACCTTGTGAGATCTATACGGACCATAAGAGTTTAAAAGTACATCTTTGAGCAAAAAGATTTAAATCTTTGACAATAAAGATGGATGAAATTTCTTAAAGACCATGACTGTACCATTTTATACCACCCAAGAAAGGCTAACGTGGTCGCTAATGCCTTGAGCTAGAAATCTATGGGGAGTTTGTCTCATATCACTCTCGTGAGGGGACCTCTTGTTACGGCACTCCGTAGTATGGAGGAGGATAGGGTACAGTTGGGGATAGCAGATACTGGACGACTATTAGCACAGTTATGCATACAGCCTTTGTTGCTAGAGAGAATTAAGGAAGATCAAGAGAGGGACACCCGACTATGCAAGTTGAAAGGAGAAGTTTAGGTAGGCCGAGGTATAGAGTTCTAGATTGATTCTGAGGAGATACTCCATTGTGGTGATAGATTATGTGTACCAGATGCCAGGGACTTGAGGAAGATGATATTAGTCAAGGCACATAGTTCGAGATACACGATACACCCAAATCCATTGAGATGTACCAAAATTTGAAGCAATTTTATTAGTAGGAGGGGATAAAGAGAGACATAGTAGATTTTATATCTAGGTGCCTAACTTGCTAGCAAGTAAAGGCGAAATATCAAAAGCCAGCAGGATTGCATCAACGGATTCAGATACCTAAGTGGAAATAGGAGGCCATCATTATGGATTTTGTGATTTAACTACCTCGCACCTCTAGAGGTTATGATTCTATATGGGTGATTGTGGACCATCTGACTAAGTCCACGCATTTTCTCCTTATAAAGACGAGTTACATTGTGCCTCAGTACACCTAGCCAGATTTAGATGAGATAGCGACACTATATGGGGTACCCCTACCCATCATTTCTAACCGCGGCTCCAGGAGGGCATTTCAGGAGGCCCTTAGGACTCGCCTAGATATGAGCATAGCTTTCCATCCACTATTTTGATTCTGAAGGATATGCTGCGACTATGCATCTTGGATTTTAGAGGTGACTAGCGTCAGTATGTACCTCTGATAGAGTTCTCTTACAATAATAGCTATTAGTCCAGCATTCAAATGGCTCCCTATGAGGCTCTATATGATAGATGATATAAATCTCCAATCAACTAGTTTAAGATGGGGGACACAAAGCTTACGGTCTAAACTTGATCTAAGACGTAGTGGATAAAGTTAGATTGATTAGAGACAAACTTTTAGCAACCTAGAGCCAATAGAAGGCCTATATAGACGATCAATGTCGCAATTTGGAGTTTATGGTTGGAGACCTTGTGTTCTTGAAAGTGTCCCTAATGAAGGATGTCCTCAGATTTGACAAGAAAAGTAAGCTCAGTCCGTGCTACATTGGGCCATATGAGATCTTAGAGCGAATCGAAGCTGTAACCTACCGTTTAGCCCTTTCTCCAGAGCTATCGATGGTACATACTGTCTTTTATGTTTCTATGCTAAGAAAATATCTGATTGATCCACATATATGATTACCCCACAGGATATCCCGCTTGATCAGAATTTGTCATACGAAAAGGAGCTAGTAGCCATTTTAGACAAACAAGTCAAGCAACTCTGTTCCAAAGAGATACCCTCAGCAAAAGTACTATGGAGAAGTCAAACATTAGAAGAAGCCACCTAAAAATCCGAGGAGATGATGCACCAGAGATACTCCTATTTGTTCGATGTACAATGTACGCTTTAGTATTAAAATTCGAGGACAAATTTTTGTAAGGGAGGAAGAATGTAATGGCCCTAATAATTGAATTAGGAGGTTAAGGGGGTAAAAGTAACAATTGGTTTGCTTGTGGTTTAATTATAATTAGGGAAGGATACAAGGGAAGTAATTAATGTTAGGGGGTTGGATTTGGAAAGGACAGGGAGTTAATTGAAAGAATTTAAAGATTTTGGGGCTAGTTGTGACTAGAATAGGACTTTCAACCAGAAGATGATCGAAAGTCCTTGAGGCTAGAATTTGATCCAATGGGAGCATGACAACTTCCCCAATCATAGGTATATGTGTGACGAAGAGTGTAGAATTGAGTTAAGGGATCAATTTGGAAGATTGAGTGAAAAATCTAGGATGATTGGAGTTGAGAAGTGTCGGCGAGCTCCTACATGCAAGCCTTGATTGTTCAAAAAAATCTGGGCGTTTCAATAAGAAAAACTCTGATTGAAGCTTGATAATCGGCTTGGGAGGCTCAGAATTCCAGTTTGTGGGCCTCAATTTAGCTAGTGAGCTTTGAAATTTAAGATTTTTGAAGTTTGGGGCATTCGATTGTGCTGTAGAAACCCGGGTTTGAGACCCAGGTTTCTGGGTGAAGATGACAGATCCAAATGGTGTCCAGGTTTGTCCTGACTTGACTGGGCTAGTTCAACCTAGTTGGGCTGGAACCAACCAATTTAGGGCTTAAACCGGTCTAGCCTAAGAAGGTTAGACCGGTTCCCAGCTTAGCAGACATGGGGAATAAGTCCAAACCAGAGTTAGGCATTGACCCATCCCAGTTCAATTAGATTTTTAGGGATTTATGGTTACACTGGCCAGTTTTAATGTTTTGGGGCTGGTTCAAGGACTTTTGTGCCCGATTCAGCTTGATTCTATGGGGATTTTGGCTGGTTATGTCTTGATTTATGTAGTTTGAAGCTGGTTCACCCTAGTTTATGAAGAATTAAGCCTAATTCACCCTGGTTCATGGGGATATAAGCCCAGTTTAGCTTGATTCATGGGAAATTAGCACCGGTTAAGCCTAGTTTAGTGGGGTTCTAGTTGGGTTCGATTCGATTTTGAGTAGTTCATAGCCATTTTAGTCAGACTACGAGGCACTTGGGGTTGGTTCAAGACCGGTTCAAGACATTGAAGACTGGCTTGTCTTGGTTTAAGGATTTTGATGAGGATAAGGTTATGTTTTGGTTTAGGCAAGAGTTAAAAGTTAAGTAGGAAGGGTAAAGTCCAGGGCTAATTTCAAAAATCGAGTCTTTTGAGGTGAGTTCCGATTCCGGTTCTAACTTATGATTTGGTGATTGTAGATACACATGAAGAGACATGCTTTGACCCATGAGTCGGGTGCCAAAAATTCAGATTTCGATTCTAATGAGTCTAGTAAGTGTTCGCACTTTTCTATGCATGTGTTTATACTCTGGTTTTCTACTATCTTTTGTGATATGATTTCTGAATTATGATATCAAATTTAGGGACATGTATATGACTGTTTTAAACTACGATGAGCTTGGAAATATTTCTGTAATCATTTACATACATGCCTCAGTGATACTTGTGTTTTTAAAATTAACCTGTCGGGAGTTTTATGTGTTCTGATTCTAAGGAGCACAATGGTGTTTCAGCATTATGTGCCTTCTATGATTCTGATTTTGGTTTTGGCATAGGATCCCGGTGCGACATGTGATATGCGATCCATGAGTTGATTATTTTTGATATAATAAGCTCTGTCATGACATATGTGATATATTTTGATACTGCGACAAGTGTTCGATTTTTTGATTTAGACTCTTTATATATATATATATGTATATATTATATGTGTTAATTGAGGCAAATATGGTTTCCGTAAATTATGCTATTATTTAATGTTTGAGGTGATATCTGTGCTTAACACGTATACGATTCATGTCCTTGCATATCTAGAGCAGTACTGTCATTCACTTAGTATTGTATTCACTCTTTCCCCCATTTTTCAAATTTCTACTCGGATCTGCAGTGGTAGCTTCCGTGATCGACCTTATCCACCGTTGTATTCATTTTGATGCATGGACACGTTTGCATATTTTCTCTTTTGTACTGTAGTTGCTCCATGTATCGCTCAAACGCGTTTTTTATTTGTATATATTGATGGTTATTTTTAAAATCATGCTCTTTCTATTGAAGTGATTGGAGGCTTACTAAGATTGGCAAGTCAGCCTTAGTGTCGGTTACGCACTCGGGTTAGGGCGTGACATCATTGTAGTAACTGCAAATGGAAAGGATGCTTTCATCCTATATAATTGCCCTTATTTTAGAAAGGTACATTTTTTCCCTGGTACAACCATATTTTCAAGTAAATAGGCTATTCCTTTCTTCATTTCTTGTCCTTCCTCAAATTTTCACTACACATGTAGACGGGATTAAAAAAATGTTACAACATGTACTAGATAAATTATATTATGAATTCACATTTTCTCAAAAGGTGTCCAAATTTGCATGTACTTGCTTTGATTATTATAGTATTTGTTTTTGATTGATCATTTAGCTCTTCCTACTGCTGCATATAGATAGCCTAAAGTGGAGCCCTCTCCAATAAATGAATAACTCGAACAAGTGGCTCCAAAACATGTAACACCTCTTTCCCTCATTTCCAAAATTCAGAGCTTCGAATAATATTTGTCACTTTTATTGCTATTCATTGCTTGCTATATTCTATGTCTCTCCATGAAGGTGGTGTCACAAACATCCTCACCACATTTTTTACATTGGGATTGGACTCAAGCATTTTCAAGTTTGAAGCAAATCTAGTAGCACAAGGATGCTTTAGCTCTCTATTATTTGCAGGCAATAATAGTATATTTGTACATGTACAATGTAATTAACTTGACATCACCAATAACTTCTCTCATCCATTCAACTTTAGCATATATATCCTTCAAGAGCAACTGAATTCCATGAGTAACACAATGAGTTTTATATAAGTATATTTACCCATAAGCATGTCTCTAGTTTGAAATGTCCAATATTGTCAATAACAGGAATTAAAATATCTCTGAGATACATAGCTGAGATACAAATGAATTTACAAAAACTACTCCTCTAGGATAGTAAGCAACAATTTTTATGAGCGCTCGGTATTTCAAATCACTCCAAATATTTGACATTAATGTACATCCTATTGTTACCCAAGTCTTTTTTAAACTCAATTATATGTATTGCTCAACAAAATTTCTTGCATCTAGAAATAGTTTTGTTCAAAGTGCTGAATAACTTGGAATTTAATAGGTAGGGCCATATTCCATAACACTTTCCAAAAATTGGAATTTTAAATAGGTATTGTTGAATAACTTGGAATTTCAAAGACATAGTCTAAACTATATTGAAGGTAATGTTATTGAATTGTCATGACCCAAACCCCGGGCTTGTGACCGGCACTAGGGTTCTCAACCCTAGTTAGTCTCACAACAACCAACTATACTCAACACCAAACAAAACATATAAATATCTCATATTGTTTAAATACAAAACCAAAATTTAGTTTGAGTAGTAAAGGAGTATTAGAGTACAAAAACAAAGTCAGCAAAAAAACATGCTCGTACATCAATCAAATTTGCAAACGACTACCCTGACTTTGGCACGCTACTTGAGAACAGCAAACCAAATCTGGAATGTTTATAAAATGTGAGTTGCGAAATTCAGTGAGTACAGATGACACTTAATCTATGCATGTTAAGATATGCATCACACCACAAGTCCAAAACTATACATACATATACATATAAAATGAGCAACAACACATCAAAACACGTATGTGAGGTATCAACATAACCAATCATCATATCTCATCACTAGGCTACGTGTCATGCCCCAACCCGGGCGCGTGACCGGCATTAGGGCTGGCGTACCAACCCTAGTAAGCCTCTGGCCCAAAACGAAGTAGACCAAATATCTCCTCAGAAACCATCTATATAATTACAAATAACAAAACACGTTTAACTATACATGGAGTGTCTAGAGTACAAAGAGTAAATATATAGAAAGTGCCCATACAATCAAATCAGTGCAGCGGCGATGAAACGGCGCTGGAGCTACCGCTGCCTATCGAAACTGGAATCTGGAAGGTGGGGAAAAAAGGAATTAGTATATAACTCAGTGAATGACAGTACTATCTAGGCATACTAGGACAAGAACAGAAATCATCCAAAACACATGTATCACGCAAGTAACAACACGGTTTACAAAAGTCACATTGCTTCAGCTAATACATGTAGTTTCATATGCACAGTTGTAATCAGAGAATCAGAATTTAATCAGAGTATCAGAATATAACACATAACACATATCAGAATCAAAGCCACATATAGATTCAGGGCACTTCCCGTACGCTATGGCGGTCAACTGTCTAGACTTCGGGCACTCCCTGCACAGTACGGTAGCCAACCATCTGCCAGCTGATCACTGGCATCCTAGATCAGAATCAGAGTCACAAGTGGACCCAGAGCACTCCCCGCACGCTACGGCGGCCAACTGTCTAGACTCAGGGCACTCCCCGCACAGTACGGCGGCCAACCGTCCACTAGCTGAGCCTCTGGCATCCCAAAATCAGAACCAGAGTCACAGGTGGACCTAGGGCGCTTCCTGTGCGATAGTGGCCAACTGCCCGATGGTAGAGCCCCTAGCGTCCTAGAATCAAAATCAGATCCACGTATCACATATGTCACACTGGGATCCTGTGCCAGAATCAGAGCCAAAACCAGAATCACACTTATCACATCCTTAGGCTCAGGACACTCCCCGCACGCTTTGGCGCCCGATCGTCCGAACTCAAGGCACTCCCTGCACAATACAGTGGCCAACCGTCTGGTGGCTGAGTCCCTGGCACCCATGAGTAGAACCAGAGTCAAAACCAGAAAACCAGAATCACATACAAATCCATGACAAACTTACTTAACAATTAACACACATATCACTAAAGTAGAGATATATATGTGATTACAAAAATAATTTCAAGCTTATTATACTCTAAAACAGATAGATACATGCACCAAAAATAATAACATAGATTAGAAATCAAAACATAGAAATTAACAAAAAACTGGAATGTAAACACATGTACAGAGAGTACTGTCACTCACAGGACATGTCAAAATCGAGTGCCGAATCTCAAACAGACGGGTCAATGGTTGAAGTGAACCTCCCCTGGAGTATCTACAATCGTCAAACCACGAGTCAGAATCAAAACTGATCTTACTCTAAAAAGACACACTCATCGAAAGTGGCCCGGGACTTCCCATGTCCAGGCTCCTGACATGCATATTGAGACACCACTAACTTACTTTGAGACCCTGCGACCAACTAACATTCAATACTCTACTTATCTACCTTCAGATTTACAGAACCCGCCTCTACGACCCACGAATCATAGCGAACCGGCCTACAGAACCCTCAAATCGGCTTAACCCAGTCCAAAACTACCTCTAACTTATCTCAATCAGCCATGAAACCTACAAAATTGGATTTAGAAGGCCCAAAAACCCCAGGAATCACCTTGAACTAGCCAAAAACCTCTAAAAATTAAGCCGAATCAGGCCAAAACCCTAATCCTAAGCGTCGCCATGCAAACCGAGGCCGGTTCACCTTGAACCGGTCATCCAAACATCACCAAATTTCATGGTCAACTAGGTTTTATCATGTTGAACCAGGAACCGGTTCAATCTTCCCAAGAACCGGCCTAAAAATTGGTGAACCAATCACCCGAAAGTGACCACACTAAACTAGCCGGTTCACCTCGAACCAGCCACCCAAAATTTTCCGAACCCACTTAGTTTGATAGTTATTTTTTTCCTGAATCTAAAACCGGTCCAACTTCCCAAATCCAAGTCCATTTGACCACTGAACCGGCTGGTCAAGCATTGAACCGTTTCTGACCAGTTCAGTCAACTCCCAAAACCCTAATCCTCAAATCTCGGATTATGCTATCCCCTGCTATCCCACCATCAGTCTTATTCCTGATTTCTTATCCCCTTGGAGTAGCCTGTTTTGATTTCCTTTCTAGGTCAACTCGGCTGAGTTGACCCAGCCCTTTCCTCACTTGGCCAAGTCGACCCAGCGGGTCGACTCAGACCAGCCCCCACCTGGGCTAGCCCGCGGCTCAGCCCACGGGCCTGCAGCTCATCTGGGCTGACCCTGGTACAAGACCCGGACCCATCCGAGTCCCATCTTCCTCACTTGGTCAGGGATCTGAACACCCTATAGTACTCGAAAACCAGAAAACCTCCATGAAATCAAAAAATTTAACTTACCTGAAGGATCTGGAGATGACTAAATGGAATTCCGAAGCCTGTAAGCCACTTGAACATAGTTAATCAGAGCCGAAATTAGGAAAAATCAAGATTTTTCCCGTCAAAGTTCCAGCGGAACCTGCAGCATTTCCAGCTCAAAATTCTTCCTCTCTCAGTAATTCTCTCAATTCCTTCTTTACCGAGACTCGTTTTTGTCTTATGTACAAAGTTTTAAAGTGGCTTTTGTGTTTTATTGCTCCTATTGGAGCAAATCTCTTCCGAGTTGTTCAGCCAATTCTCGGCCATAAAATTTCTTTTCTTTTTTTTATTAAATTCCAGTTATTACACTAGGGTACTCCCCGCATGCTAGAACAGCTCACTGCCCGTCAGATGAGCCATTGGCAACCCTATCACATCACATCACGAGGTCAAGGCACTCCCTACATGCTACAGCCTATCGTTCGTCGACTAAGCCTGCCATCCCAACACATTATAATAGTGCACATCATGTTTATAGCCTCTGCTGCCTCGCATGAGACCCAGGCCAACTCACCACTGGACGCTAAGAATCACCGTACTCCAATCGAGTTTCTGACGTCCCCAAATCACATCACACGATACTATCCTCACGTATAAGTCAAAAATCAGGTAAACATATGCGTATACAGTCCATGTCCTAAAAACTAGTCTCATTATATCAACCTAACTCACTGACAGTTTACAAACCACACATATTCCAAGTGTGACATATAACCAAAATACAGTTTACAAAACTGCATAATCATCATGCCAGAAAACACAGTATGAAAAACATATGTATAGGAAGGGTATCATCACTCACAATACAAGAGCCTAATCAAGAAGAAAGTCTCGATCACCCTCACCTGACTCACTAGTCTAGGTGTACCTTCCCAGGTGTATCAATAACCAAAACCACACAAAATCACTACTGTCACCAAAATCGACACAACAAACGACTCGACAGCCCAAAACTGGCTCAAATCCCATCTTAGCACCCCTAACACGCATCCAAAGCACTACTACCAAAAGAACATGCCTGTACATCAAGCAAATTTGCAAACAACTGCCCTGACTTGGCACACTACTTGAGAATAGCAAACCAAATCTGAAATGTTTATAAAATGTAAGTTACTAAACTCAGTGAGTATAGATGATACCTAATCTACACATGTTGAGATATGTATCATGTCACAAGTCCAAAACCATACATACATATACATATACAGTGAGCAATAACACATCAAAACACGTATGTGAGGTATCAACATAACCAATTATCATATCTCATCACTAGGCCAGGGTATTCCCCACATGCTACAGTAGCCCACTGTTCGCTGGATGAGCCCTTGGTAACCCAATCACATCACATCACATCACCGGGCCAAGGCACTCCCCACACGCAACGGCCCACAGTCCGTCGGCTAAGCATGCTATCCCAACGCATCATAACAGTGCACATCATGTCTGCGGCCCCTATCACCTTGCATGGGGCTCAGGCTAACTCACCACTAAACGTTACGAATCACCGTACTCCAATTGAGTTCCTAATACCTCCAAATCACATTATATGATACCATCCTCACATGTAAGTCAAAAATCAGGTATACATGTGCATGTACAGTCCATGTCCCAAAAACTAGTATCATTATATCAACCTAGCTCACCAACAGTTCACAAACCACATAACATATATCCTAAGTGTAACATATAACCAAAATATAATTTACAAAACTACATAATCATCATGCCAGAAAACACAGTATGAAAAACGCATGCATAGGAAGGGTATCATCACTTATAGCACAAAAGCTGAGCTAAGAAGAAAGTCCTTATCACCTTCATTGACTTACCAATTTAGGTGCATCTCCTCAAGCGTATTTGTAACCAAAACTACACAAAATCACCACTGTCACCAAAATCAACATATAAAACAACTTGACAGCCCAAAACTGGCTCAAATCCTATCCTAGCACCTTGACACGCATCCCAATACATCACTACCCATCACTAGGACTCACGCAACTCATTAACACTCATCAATTTTACTCAACAATCCTCAAATAATAGAGAACCAACCTCCAAAACCCTCAAACTATAGTGAACTGATATCAACCAGCCTCCAAACCCTTGAACCACAGTGAACTGATCTCCAAAAGCCCTAAATTGACTAAACCAGTCTAAAACTACCTCAAACCGAACTAAACCAACCACAAAACCCTCAAAATCAGATTCAAAAGGCCCAAAACCCTAAGAAGTGGTCAAGAATTGCCCAAAATAAGGCTAAACCAACCCCCAGAACCCCTGAACTAGCTTGAATCGAGCCGGTTCAACCAAAAACACCCAATTTTCCATCGAACCGGACCTCTCTAAACCCCCAGACCAACTCAGTTCAATAAATCTCTTCCTCCTGAATCCAGAACCAGTCTAGCTTCAAAAATTCGAGCTAATTTAACCACTAAACCGGCCAGTCAAACCTTGGACCAGCACTAACTAGTTCAGTCAATCCAAAACCCTAATTTTTCACGAATAGCGTACCCCTGCCCTGATTATTTAATTCATAATTAACCTTTATCCTTGTTTGCCATATCCTTTAGAATAACATATCCCAACAACTCGATGGTTGACTCGCCAAGTCAACCCAACTGAAACAATTGTTGGGCTAAGTCAACCGTCAACCTGCGAGTTGACCCAACTAGGGATGTAAATGGGTCGAGTTCGGGTGAGATATTGAAATACTCATATCCATATCCGAATAAAAATTTAATATCCATAGCCATAAGCATTTCCAAATGGGCAAAGAATTATTTTCCTATATCCATATCCATTTAAATATTATTTATCCATATCCATATTTATATCCATTTAAATACCATTTAGCCATACCTAAATCTATATCCATTTTAATACCAGTTACCCATATCCAAATCCATTTAGTAAATAATTTAGTATGTGATATAATCACAGAAGCTATAAAGATTCCAAAAGAATTACAATTTTTTTCAAAATTTTAAAAGTTAAAAAAGATAATTTTTTAACAAAAATGGATAATTTTAATTCATTAATTGTAATGAGAAAAAGAAGAAAAGTTAATGCTGTTTAGGGAAAAAACTTTTAAAAGTACATTTAAAAATTTTAAAATTATCAAATATTTACTTTTAAAATATTAAGAAGTATTATTAAAAGAAAATTATCTGCTTTATTAGATATAAAACTATGATTTTTATTTTTGACAACTCGGCATTTGATGAAATTTGATGAGATTTGAATTTCAAATTTCTATTTTTAATGTTCGGAATTAAAAAAAATAAAAAATAGGATTTGGATTTCATGAAATTTGATGAGATTTTACTTAACTTATTAAAATCTCATACAATCCTATCAAAACTGATAGGATTTGATAGAAATTGGATTTCAAAAAATTTATTTTCAAAATTTTAAATTATTAGCATTTTTTACTAAAATGGAAGGAAAAGAAAACAAAACAAATAACAGAATTACAGAAAACTCTATTTCCTACTTGTTCAAGAATTTCTCAACATCTATACATTATGTGTGTGTGTGTGTGATCTACTTTTTTTAATTGATTTGAATTTATAATTTTTTTGTTTATTTGGATTTTCTTTTCATTTACATTAGTCATCCTCCAATTTACTCTCAAATTTAATATTTTTTTTATTTTATCTATTTTTTTTAATTTGTAATTATTATTAAAAATATAAGACTTTCAAATTAAATAGAGTAACAAGACAATTCATATTTTCAATTATCATCTTTTAAAAAATTATTTTCTGCCTCTATTTTATAGCTACTTAAGAGAACAATAAATCGTTATTACAAATTTCTATCATTTTAGCCACTATGTGCTTTGCTCTATATCAATAAAAAAACTTTAAATTTTTTTAAATTGATTTGAATTAATTCAATATAATTTTAGTAATATATTTTATTATAATTTATATTTTATTAGTTTAAATTATAGTTTTATTAATAATGGAATTTTTTGTTTTGTTTAATATTTATTTTAGATGTCAAAATTGAATAATAATTTGATCACTATACTATTAGTATGTGATAAACACGTATAAATTATGTTTTATACTACTTCAAAACCATTTTATTGTTGGTCAAATATTTAATAAAATAATTATTAAATTTGAATTGTATAATTATCAAAGTTTAGTTTTACCATTGTAATTTAAATTTATTACATGTTCCTTTTCAATTTAATGATTACATATTTTATATAAATAGTTAAATTCTTTCTTTTTTCGTTAAAATATGTTTTTATAAAATTTCAAAAATTTTTGAATTTCCAATACTATATATCTTATGAATTATAATGCTCATATAAGAAAAATATTATAGGATGTTATACATAAATGTGTATATATATTTATATATATACATGTATATATAAATATATATATGTATATATATATAAAATTCGAGTATATAATGTGAGTAATTGGATATAGGTATACGAGTATATAAATACGGATATATGGATATGAGTATTCGGGTATTTGGGTATTATTACATAAAAATCATATCCGAACCTGAACCAAAAAAATATAATAACATGTAACCGAACCCAACCCAGAAACTGAATTGTAATGACCGAATCCGAATCCGAGTCGAGTAAATGGTTCGGGTACCCGCAAAACCTGAATCCATTTACATCCCTAGACCCAGCCCGATCTAGCCCTGTGGACGAGCCCACTGGCTGCGGCCCAAACTGGCCAAGCCCATTCCAAAACGGACCCAGCATAGCCCAAACTGACATAGGACCCAGATTTGTCCGGGTCTTTTCTCCCTTACCCAAAAACCCGAACCCAAACCCCAACCTCTACAACACAAACCTTGCATAAAAACGCCAAAATTTTATAGAGAAGAAAGCTTACCTCCCTTGATCAATAACCGAAGCTCATAGTCCCAACCCAATGAGCCGATTGATGGCTTTTAATTGAACAAAACAGCCAATCCAATAGCCCAAAATCTCCAAAAACTCCGTTCGGTCCACAAACGAACCAGATGGCCAACCTTCCTCAATTTCTTCGCAACCTCAACTTGATACTTGAAATTGAGTGAGGGAAAGGTTTGTCTAGTCCTTATGAATGTAAATAGGCGAAGAAATCAAGCCATCATCACCCCGAACAACCGTTGTATGGTTGGTTCAGTTTGTGTACTGTAGCATGACAGTGTTCCCATCTTGTCCAAATCAAGCCCTCCTAAGTTTTGATCTTTTCCCATTTCCTTCCTTTCATCCTTTCAATTGAATCCCTAGTCTTACCCCGTCTTTCATTTTGGCCCCAACTTCCCCGTTTTATCATTTAAACCCTCAAATCTCTCAATTTTAGCAACTAACCCTTCTAGATTCACGAATTAGCCCCAGGAACTTTAATTCTTAACAATTAAACTCCTGATCTGAATTAATTAATTAATTTTCCCAAATAAATTTAGTTATGGTCATTACATAATCATGAAGAATTTAGCAAGCTTTTTTGTCAACTTCATTCTATCTTTCTTTTTATAAATCCTTGGAATTGTTGGTTGCTGCAAACTCTTGAACAAAGTGGAAACATTAATATTTATTTTATCTGTAAATTAACAATTATGGGAGTATCTTGGGCCTTCATCTTTTTATTGGAGCCACCAACTACTGAAGATGCTTTAGCTTGTACATCCTGGAGCACTTTGGTGTACATATCAACATCAAGACTTTTTATTTTATACAAATGAGATTTTATCCTAGTAAGGCTTTTAGTAAATTTTTCTCACAAAATTTGCATATGAAATGACTATCCAATGCCTCAACATATTCCCAAAATGAGTCCATTTTTCTCACCATATTTGACTAGAAATTCAATAATAACATATAAAATAAATACTACGTCACTTTGTGTGTATTTGTGGATTAAGATCAGAAAGGAAACCGAAAAGTTCCGAATGTAATTAGTTAAATTGAAACTCCAGAAAGACAACATGGCATGTTTAAGTTAAACTGATCGTGCAATCCAAATTTCAGTCTTTCTTATACATTCAAAAGATGGACTTTCTTGCTTTCAGTTTGAAAGATGGCTGGATTGTTGATCCGGCAGAGTGTTGAATCTCAAGAGACTTGAGAAAAAAAAATAAATAAATAAATAAAAATAATAAAAATAAAAATAAAAAATTAAGAGAGAGAGAGAGAGAAAGGAATGAATTCCTGAATTGGGAATAGGAAAAGATTTGATTGAGTAAATGGACAGAAGAAAAAGGTAAATAAATGATTTGTTTTGAAAATAAATGACAAGGTCCAGAAAGAGTGAGAAGTTGGGAAATATCTGATATCATTTGAAAGGTTGGCGTTCTGATCTGGAAAGGAAGCAGAGAAAAAGTAATAAACATGATTGGTGTTGGAATTGAAAGGTAGTAAAAGTCGGGCGGGCGGCTAATACGTATCTGTCTTCTACTAAAAAACGATGGGAGAAGGTGATAAACGCGCATATTATCGTATATTTGCTTTTATACGACAGAAAAAATGTATACATGTACATTATATATGTATATATAATACGCTAATCAACTAAAAGGATATGAATTTATACACGCAAGTTGCTTCTCATCTTTGAGTTCATTTGGCAGTATAAATAAGAGTAGATAAAAATAATTTATTTATCATTATTTATATTTGATAGACTGGATAGAAAAAAGTTAGATAAAAATTTGGATATAAAAGAGATTTGATAATAATCAAACCAATTCAGATAAATCATACTAGACGAGGGGTAAGATAAATTTATTTAATCCGTATCCAATCTCTTTAGATAATACTACCTTTTCTACTGCCGTTAGCCGTTACTTCTACCATCTTTGACAAACAAGACAATTATCTAAATCATTATACAATCATGATACTTTATCCCAAAAGTTATCCTATTCTATTTTATCCTATTTAACCTACCAAACTGACCCCTTCTTGGAAATATCATGAAACAATTCAATATCTTGGCTAGATCATTGATCAATGGGTTTGATTTTGTTAGAGTTACTAATTATAGAGTTGTAAAATAGAAATTAGTATCAAAAGTTAAAATGTTTAATTTCCTTTTCTTTTTTACTTTTTACAAATAATTTGGACATCAATGACAAGAAAGCTAAGGGCATGTTTGGTTTAAGAAATGTTTTCCCTTTTCAGTTTTATTTCTATTTTTGGAAAAGAGTTTTCTTTTTTAAGTTTTCAAATTTAGAAAATATGTTTGGTTTGATTTGTTATTTTTTAATTTAAAAAAATGAAAATAAAGAAAATATGTTTAGTTAACCTATTTTCAATAAATTGAAAAGAATGACTTAATTGAATGATATTAGAG
>CAJVSB020000327.1:0-59419 GCA_911865555.2 Thlaspi arvense
AGACCGGCTGGTGCAGCTCCTTTGGCTGGAAAAATTCTGCAAGGAGTTTTTTAAGAGGTTCTTACCTACTAGTCGGTAGGTGGAGTTGGCTGCTGAGTTCAAGAGATTAGTATAGACTCTGGGTATGATAGTTTTTTGAATACAAGGAGCAGTTTCTCTTAGTTATCCAGTACATTATTGGGCATGTCACTGATGACATCGTGCGAGTTATAAGATTTATACAGGGATTATCTCTTTCTCTACTCTGGGCACTAGGGGTCACAGATAGGGCAAAATAGTTATGCTTGTGCGGTAGATAGTACTCGGTTTTTGGAGGGCTCTAGGTTGCTTGACCAGACTTTGGAGGGTTTTGGAAAGAGGGCGAAGAGTGAGGGTTCCTACAGTGGCAATTTTAGTTCTAAGAAAGGATCTTTTTCCTATAGCATTAGCATCCATTGCATAGTGGTTCTACCAGCAGACATTTGTTGGGTAGTGTAGCCCCATCAAATAGTCGTACATCTTCCACTCCCAGTTGTGTCAGTTGCAGCTGTGTACATTTAGGCCAATGCCTTAGGGCAAACAGGGGCATGTTTCGGAAATGGCAGCAGGCCACGTGGCTGGGGACTGTATGTTCTTCTAGGAGGCCACTCGAGCTATAGGATTTGTTACCGATGTGGCCAGTAGGGCCACGTCGCTAGACATTGCTTGCAGGAGGTTGGCAGAGTGAGGGGAGTTTGTTATAGTTGTGGGCAGCAGGGACATATAGCAAGGGATTGCCTGCATTCACCAGAGGCTATTTTCGCAGTGGATATCACATCGCAGGAGAAGAGGCAGACGGGTACGGAGCCGTTGGGCTCTTGCGGTCAGGGGACAGGTGGTAGAGGCTGGGGCTGAGGACGAGCCCGAGTATATGCTTTGACCTGATAGAATGCTCATGCGTCTAATGCAGCAATCACAAGTACAATTACAGTATGTTTCTTAGAGGCTTATGCATTGTTTGATTTCTGTTCTATCTACTCCTATGTTTCAAATTCTGGGACGAATTTTTATAAGGGGGGAGAATATAATGACCTAATTTCTGGGTTTAATTACGATTAGGGACCTAAAGGCTAAAATTTAAAGTTTCAGGGATTAAATAGGAAATTTGGGAGGGCTTAAATACAACAATTTTAAGTTTAGGGGGCTGATGGGAGAAATTGGAAAGCTTACGGGCCAAATGCACAAATTAAAAGAATGAAGACCAGATTGAAAAATCAAGAAAGGGTAGAATTGAAAGGAATAAAAATTACGTGGGTTGGATTGTGACAGGGTGTTTGATTCAGGTATGTTTGGTTTTTCTGTTCTTTTTTTAGGTTTTCTGATTGCAGGAGTTGAGCCTGTAATCAGGTTTGGACGTCGGGTCGTCGGGCGAAAAGATGGGACCTAAAAAGGGGTTCGGGTCTACCTTGGGCTGGGCAGGCCTAGTTGGGTGGGTTTAGCCTTGCTGGTCTATGGGCTCGCAGGCTAGCAAAAAAAAAAATGAAATCTGGGCTAGGCACAAGTTGATGGGCTTAAGCTGGCAAGCCGGTGGGCTAGTGGCCCAAGTTGGCGAGTCGAGCCATGAGCCAAGTCATGCCAATGAAAGAAAAAAGTGGACTGTTAATTGACTAGCTAGAGTGTTTGACTGACCGGTTCAGTGAATTTTTTGGCTTGAATTCTTGACTTTGGACTGGTTCTAAGGGTTTTGGGGCCTTCTGAATCCATTTTTGAGGGTTTTGTGGCCGATCTAGTTTGCGTTTGAGGTAGTTTTTGGCCAGTTTATACTAATTCGAGGGTTTTGAAGGTCAGTTCACTATGGTTCAAAGGTTGTGGAGGCTGGTTCTTTATTGTTGAGAGTTAGTAAGTTGTTCTAGGTCCCGATGATGGATAGTGGTGCCTCAAAAAACGCACTAGGGTGTCATGAATGGGATTTGAGTCCGATTTTGGGCTGCTGAGCCCGTTTCTTGTGCTAGTTTTTGGTGATTATGATGGTTTTGTATTCTTTTGGTTACAAATACGTCAGTGGAGATGCACCTGACCACTGAGTCGAGTGAGGGTGATCGGGACTTCCTTTTTAGTTTCAGCTCTTGCAGTGAGGGTGATGATACCCTTCTTATGCATGTGTTTTTCATACTATATTTTTTTGACATGATGATTATGTGGTTTTATAAACTGTATTTTTTGTTATATGACACTTAGGATATGTGTTATGTGTTTGTTTATCTGTTAGTGAGCTATGTTAGCTAGCCTTGTTCACGATTTTGGTCTGGACTGTGAACTACCCGGACTGGACTGAGAAAAAACTTAACTGGACTGGACCGGCAAATCCAATTTGGTCCAGTTCTGAACCGTGAAGGTTCGCGATCTGGTTTGGCTTCAGATTTTTTTGAACTTGAACTGGAACTGTGAAGGAAACAGTGAACCGGAACTAGAAATGAACCGTGAACCGTGAACCGGAACTGTGAAAGCGAATCGTGAACTAGAACTGTATACGAACCATGAATGAACTGTGAACCAAACCGGTAATGAACCGTGAACCACGACTGTGATGACCGTGAAATATCTAATATTTTAAAAGTTTAATTTTTATTATTTAAAATTTTTCTATTTTTTCATTTAAAATTAAAATGAAATACATATTCGTAATAAAAGTTAGAATGTTTTATTTTATTTATTTCATTATTAACACTTTTTGTATGAAAAAACTAATTAAACAAGTTTAATTTAATAGATTGATAATTAATCCATTATTAATTATTTAATAATTAAACAAGTTAAAATTTACCTCATTTAATTATATAATCTTAAATTTAAAATGTTCTCTTATTTGTTAAGAAAATTAAACAACTTATATTCAAAAAAGAAATAAATTATTTAAAAAATCATAAATTATATTTATGTAAAAAAATAAAAGTAATTAATATCACAAATAGTTATAATACAAAAGAAAATATAAATAAAATATAAGGCAGGAAGTCTCGAACCTAGCACTAGTTAAAAAGAATTCCTGCTTGGCCTAGTGGTGGTTCTACCACTAGGGTAAGTATAAGTGTTTTTGTACTGACCGTATAATTAAAAATATTATAGTTAATTAATTTTAATATTTGACATCACTTGTCTTAACAGTTCTGGTTGGACAAGCTTTTAGTGTAGAAGGCCAGATATTAGATGAAACCTGTTCAAATATACTTTCAACAAATGTTGAAACTCAATCATGTGTTGATGATTGGACAAATGCCATGTATAAACAATAAGAATTTATCGTAAGAGTCAAATCAAGAATATGATGAAGGAACAACCAGAACAGGAGAGAGTGAAGATTAAGATAAAAGGTAAGGGAGTACACTAATTAAAATAAAAGAACTACGTAGATTTTGATTCCTCTAAACCCAAGAGGATACGTAAGCAGTTTAATTAATACACAATTAACTTCAAATCCTTTATTATCATATTTTTTTCAACTTATTTACATAATTATCTTACTTTTTTTTCCAATTTATGTACTTAATTATAAATAAAATAATTTCTCGTTTAATTTATATTGCCATCAATATTGCCACGGTCTATTCCTCATCTCACGTCTACAACTTGAGCGTACAATTCAACTCCGAGAGAACCCGGTTTATCACTAACACTTATTCTCCATTTTGTTATGATTATTTTTATATTTCGTATTTAAAAGATATTTATAAATTATATATTTATAATATTTGAAAAATATTTAATAACCAAAAAATATTTATAACTTAATATATGAAATTTTTATCGACAAAATTAAACCACAATTGAACTGAACCATGAACAAACCGCGAAAGAACCGGGAACGAACCGGACCGTGAATGAATTGAGAACGAATCGTGAATGAACCAAAACCGGCTCGGATTGGATCCGTGAAGCGGCCCGGCCTGGAACCGGACTGTGAATTGGACCGGAACCACGATTAACCAAAATCGGAATTGAATCAGCATTCAAGGTCTCGGTCCCGGTTCATAATTTTTTGGGACCGGAACCGATGATCTAATCTCGGTCCGAGTAGGTTCTCGGCTCGTGAACAGGGCTAATGTTGGTATGCGATACTGGTTTTGAGATTGTGAACTATATATATATGTGTATTTGTTTTGGATTAATGTGGGGAGAGTCGTGTGATGCACTGAAATCGTGTTGCCCTGGTAGGTGTGATGCTCCGGTCGTGAGATAGAGGATGCCTCTCAGCTGAGAGCGTGGTATGGTTGCCTTAGAGGGTGTGATGTGTTGCACCGTTGTGAAATGGAGGGTGACTTTCGATCGGGAGCGTGGTTTGTGACTATGTTAAGCCTAATCGTGAGATGGATGATTCTTTTGATCGAGGATGGAGTTTTAGTGATCATTGTACTCCCACATATGTATGTTTTAATTATGGTATTGCTCACTGTATATATGTATATGTATGGTTTTGGACTTGTGATGTGATACATATCCCGACATGCATAATTTAAGTATTATCTTTACTCACTAAGTTTTGCGACTCCTACATTATTATCTTTCCAGATCGATTTGACCATTCATATTCCAGATAGCAGTATTCAGAGTCGCACTTCAGGAGTCGATTGATGTATATGGGCGTATTCTTTTTGTTTACCTGTTTTTGTACTCTAATGCTATTTTTATCACTTAGATAGGATCATGTCTTATATCTTGAACAGTATGATATGTATTTGTATAATTTGTTTGGTTTTTGTGTATGATTAGTTATTGTGAAGTTGACTAGGATCGGGACTCTAGTGTCAATCACGAGCCTGAATTCGGGTTATTATATTCTCATTTTCACTCTTATTCTTATTCTATTAAAAATTATTCCATTGTATTTTTCGCCTCTTTTGTATGTTTGAATGGGCTCATAGGAATAGGCTCACGGACTTTGATTTAACCCGAACAAGTTCCAATATGAGCGTGGAACCTGGGAAGATAAGTGTGTGCCTGCGCGCGCGCCCCAGGGGGGTTGGTTACTGAAAGTTCTACATTTGGTTCCCGTCAACCAGATAGTTCACTCGCCAACTTTGAATTGTCAAATTTCACCGGAAGAGACGACAAACAAATGATTCCTTGTAACGAGAATCTTTGAAAATAATATTTGAAAATAGGGGGTGTCCATATGTCACATTCGTAGAAATTATAAGTCTGGAAGTTTGAGAACCTCAAGCTCCAATTGGTGGCGGCTCACGGCTTTCTACAGCTGAGAAATGCATAATAACTCCTAAACCAAATGATTGATTTGTTTTTTATTTTAAATCATTTTACAAATTAGTGTTCATATTTAAAATTTGTGTTTAAAGGGTGTTTCGTGAAAATTTATGTCATAAAAATCAACATTTATTACCTTTATGCCAAAAAGTTGCTAGGCTGACTTTTTTATGTCAGCTTAGAAATATATTTAAAACACGTTACAAAAAATTCCAACTTTAGTTATTTGTAAGTTGAGATGGATAAGCCAAAAAGCCAACGGCCTGTTTGGTTGGCATGTTTTCTGTTTTCATTTTCAATAAAAATAGAGAACAGGCCAGAAAATTTGTTTGGCATGGCGTTTTCATTTTTATTGTTGCAGAACATTTCCTAAAATTTGATAGAAAAGAGGAAATGACAAAAAGTCATTTCCTGTTTTCTATGGAAAGACGAAAATGCAGTGGCATGAGTGTAATTTCCTTCATTTTCGGCATCTCTTCTGTATCTAACATTTCCCAGTTAGTGTACTCGCCTCCCGTCACTCTCGTCTTGCGTCTCTTTGCTACAATGCCACAATCGAGCACTGTAAAGGCGTCTCTCTCATCTATCTCGTCTCTTGTCTACACCACAGCCGAACACTGCAATGTCACCTCTCTCATCTCTCTCATCTCTCTCATCTTGTTTGTGCATCGAACATAGCAGATCCAAACACCTCTTAGTTTTGCAGATTCAGACATTGTAGAAATTGAACACCTTTCATCTTCACATATCCAAACATCGCAAATCTGAACACCTCTCTTTCAATCGCCCCCGCTGGCAAGGGCCGGCTTCCCTGCCTCCATCAGTAGCAGAGTTGCAACACTATCAAAGACAATCGATCTTCAAATTTCATTTTGTGGAGTTCAAATTTCGTCAAATTAATTGAGGGCTTTTCGTGATTGGGATGACACAATGCAAAATCAATGTGAAAATTACTTGAAAAAAAGCTTATACAACGGCATAATTGAACTCGGGTCGCAATCGAGTCTGTTGGACCCGATCATGACCCGGTAGAGGTAGGGGACAACCTATTTAGTGTAATTTCATTTTGGTCCTTCAACTATTCTTCTTTCTTCAATTTGGTCCCTACACTCTTCAGATTTTGTTTTAAATTTCAGATTTTTAATTTATTCAATTTAATCCCTATCAAAAACCCTAAATTTTTAATTTCATTCAATTAAGTTATTATTTTCAATTTATTAAAAATGGATTAACCAAACATATTTTTTTTTGTTTTCAGTTTTTGAAAATAGAAAATAACAAATCTTACCAAACATATTTTCTAAATTTGAATATTTTGAAATGAAAACTACTTTTCAAAAAATAGAAATAGAAAAGGAAAAGGGAAAACATTTCACAAACCAAACAGGCCCCAAGTTCCACTAAAAATTTTAAAGGATTAAAGTAAAAATTTTTAGGCGCTGGTTATTTTTTTGCCTTTATGGGTTTACTTTTTAAATTTTGAAAATACATAAATTTCCTAAAAAGTTGTAACATCATAATTTTTTTTTTAATTTTTAAACCATGATGCGAAATTCATAAAATAAAATAAAAAAAGAGAAGTAGATTTTACGTCTTTAACTTTTCAGTAAAAAAAGTTGATTTTTTAGACCTTTTGAATTGAAAATGTCATATGTAAAAGCCAAGAAAAAGATGGGCACTACGGCTTTTTGTCAAGGGGCACCCATCTCGGGATTCCTCCTGTTTAAATTAAAACATGTATAAATTTGTATAGGACAATGCTAATTAAGATGCTGTGAATTTATATTAGATTTTCTTACAACATTATGCGGAAATTTTATTTTTCTTATAATGAAATCATAAATAATGGGTTTTATATTCTTATAAGAATTAATAATAAAAAATCGTAACGTCTTAATTTCACAACGTATACGTTTTTCCGCCGTTGACAAGCCAGCGAAGCCACGGTGGTTTCCTCTTAATTAAAATTAAATATTGTGGATATATAGAAATTCTCGTGATATTAATTTTGATTATAAAATTCAATTTTTGTAAATTATCATTGCGGCCAGCTTATAATCAATTGTTGGCGTATGACTCCGTGGGCCATTGTGATAACATGGTTCAAACGAGTGAACCGCGTATGGTGAGATATTTTTCTCTAAATTAATCTATCTATTAAAGTAATTAATGAATTAATTAATTCTAATTAGACGAAGTCAAGGAATTTAGGAACCACCCATGTCAATTATCTTTGGGTTTTTTTTATTTGATAAAATTAAAAATTCAAACGCTGAATTTTGCTGTCCATATAATTAGCTCTTAAATTCCAGGAATTCAAAATTTCTTTAACTTAGATTATAAATGAAACTATTTATTTTCAATTATTTTTAACGTTCAGTAATAAATGAATAAATTCTGATTATTTCAATCAATTTTCAGATTTAAGTAATTGAGTAAGATATTATTAAACATATTTAATTCTTAAGTGTCTAATACTTTCACTCTTTAGTGTTGAATATGTTATCGTAGTTTCCCGTGAATTGATATGCAAGAATTTATCTTGTTATCAGTTATAAATTACATCGATATCTCCAATTTCAGCGAAAAATTAGATTTTAAAAAAAAGAGAAATGAGATAGGATAAAAGAGTTTTTGAACCTATTAAAAACTATTAAAGAATACATTAAATATTTAACGATATATAACATATTCCCACTAGCCCATATATGTAATGAAATAATAAAACACTTTTTCATTAAACTTACTTTTGTTAAATTTATTTTTTTCCAAATTCATTTCCGATCAAACGAGGCATTAAGGGCATGTAGAGATTCTTCTTCACATTATCACATTCTCTTATATCATAAACAAAGTGCTTCCAGGAAGACCTAATTTTAACTTATTGTTAAATCATTTTAATCTACTTTTGACGTTCTCATTCACTCTCTAACTCCAGAAGTTTACAATATTTTCTCAACACTTCAATATTTGGTCTGAAACGAGATCTAAAAGATTTTTCCCCCCTAAAATTACCAAGTCTTGAATAATAATTATCATGACTACATGTCCAGTTTGACCTAGCAGCAATATTTATCAGTTCTCTGAAAAACATGTTGGTCTAACAGAATTAGAGGGTTTCAGTTGATCATTTCCTAGTACAGGATGTTTCTATTTGTTGTATAATTTATGCTCCCATATGTGGTGCTAAGGGACTGACAATGTGTTTTTTTGAAATGCTAATTGTTTAACGCTTGCAAAAGACACTAACAATGTTCTAAGTATGTAATGGAGCAATTGGTTCTCTAAGCTAACATTGAATTCAGTTTTCAGTTAGTGGTCAAGTCTGGTTTTGTAATCCTTTTTTAACAATGAGGTTCAAATCAAAATATTAGAATGCAAGCCGAATAATTTGATTCTTCATAAAAATCTGTAGAATACATACATGCACATATATTAAGTGTACATAAAAATTTCATGGTCATAGCTTAATTCAAAAAGTTCTTGACCAAATGCATTTGTTTGACTCGTATGAATCTGAAGGCATGAGGATACAAGCTGAGATTCCGCACTCAACATAAAAATCTAACTGTAATGGGAGCATAGCCAAAAGCATGCTCTTTGGGACTATGCCAATGAATCAGTAAAAGTATTCAACACCTTTTTGGGCTTATATTCAGGTTTTAAGGCCTCAAAAAGTCAATGAGTTAAAAGATATTGTAATTTTTAGAGTTTCAAGACAAAATACGCAAAGCCCAGAAGTTGCAATATCCTCACTTGTAGACTTTAGAACTTAAAAGCTGAATGCATTAGGCCGAAGAAGGGGGTGACTAAACGACGCCAGTACTTGCCACTTAAGACTAACGGATTTGGTTCTTCCCATTCACATTAGGTTTTCTGATTTATCAGAAAGAAGGGGTTCCTCCAAATCAACATTGCAATTCATCTTCTTAGGAAATTCATCTACAAAGACCTGTACATTTTGTGCTTCTGCTTCATCAACTTTGGGCTTCAGATTGGTCTCCATTTTGAGCTTTTCATTAAGATCCTCAGCTTTTCCCCACAGCACCACGTACAGTCCAACAATCAGAACAACTGCACTTATCAGGCTGCAATATTGAACGGAAAAAGCAGCCTCATTTAGACCACAAAAACTGGGCTTTCTTTCAGAAGCAAGAATGCTTACCCATATGATAAATCTTGGTATCCTACCTGCCAGTGTAGACCTCTTCGTGCAGAAGAATTGCAGCAAAGAAGGTCACTGCAACGGTGGTTAGAGGGCTGAACGTAGCACAGAAGAGAGGTCCTCTACGCGAAATGCACCATGTTGTAATAAAAACTGATATTGCTGATGCTACGATTCCCTATCGGTTAATGCCAATCAAGGAACCCAGTTCAGTGATTTAGCTATTCCAAGTGATATTTTGAAGCTTATTAGTGTCCAATCCTTGGGCATCCATGTCCTATATACATCTAGTAAGACAAAGTAAGTTGAACAAAAACGAAACACAGTAGCAAATGTGCCTTAAACGGGCTCAAGTGTCATTTTCTAACACCTACTGGACTTGGACACTTGTAAGACATGGGTAATTAAATCTTCTATAAGGGTCTCTGCTTCGTAGCTTTTATCCAAACCAAATATACTTACTGCAAAGGAACAAGCAGCAAGTTCAAGGTAAGAATGCAATTTCCAAGCTTCTTGGTCTGACTCCATGAAGAGTGCAATTAGCCCTGCCTGTAACGCTGCCATGAAACACATCCATGCCGATAGAGATACATGGTTCGGATGGCTTGCTAAAACCGGGACCTATTGAACAAGAATATATAATAATGGAGGATGGTTAAATGCAATTATAAATGAGGTGCAGATAAGCAACAACATATGTCATAGTCAAAAAGTCAAGAAATGTGCGCTCCTTCTTTTTTACTTTATTGCATACTCGTATTCACTTGCTTATTATGTGTTTCTTCCTTTTTTTTTGTTTTTATTAAATGTCTAGGAATATAATTTTTTTTTTCTTTTAATAATTGAGACTTATTGGAACTCTGAATACCTGGATAATTAGCCAAACAGCCCAGCAGCAGCTACTTCCGAAGAGGAAGAGGGAGCCCAGAAGCCAATTCTTACTTACGGAGCTGAGAAGAGATACTCTTGATAGCAATTCTGAGTTCAGAAGCTTTGAGCCTCTGAGCAGCACCATGGAAACAGCTCCTACGACACAGATGATAGTCCCTATGATCTTGGCATTACTTCTCAGCTTCTAATGTTAACTTTCTCCAAACTGATCAGTTCAAACATTTTTTAAAGCATCTATAAGTTTTGTGCACAAGTTCTCTGCATTTTGTGGACATTCTAACCTTTCTTGTTAAGTTCAGAAGAAGCATGATCAAAGTTTCCTGAATTATATGTTCAGCTACATCAAATGATATCTAATTATGTTTCTTTTAGTGTAGGCATTTGTTAGGGAACTCAAGTTTGTAGAGAAATTAGAATGAAATGGTCTAACTTTTCATGATGTGTTGCATTGACTAATTGCTTTTGAAATCTAAAAGAGTTTGACTTTTCTGATAGCATTTTTCAGAACCATACAGAACCATTTTGCTATCTTTTTACAATTCAATTATTCCAAGAAAAATCCCTTATCTGCCAGAAAATCAAATCAAGGCTTATAATTTTTTCTATAGGTTTTATAAAAAGAGATGCATAGAAAGTTCCCTCGTTGGGTTTGAAATTTACCCCAAAATGGATGCCATTACAAAAGTCACGGCAGGGATTAGATTAAACATGGCACCTCCCATTGATGATGAGGTTAGGTGTATGCCCTCAAAGTAGACATTCTGGTTGATTGTTACGCTGCAAAAGCCAAATACAAAAATGAACCTTCAAGGATACAACCAAGGTAACTTCCCGATCTGACAGGGCTACATATAACTGGAATAGGCAATAATCAAGGTAACTTGAGATTAACATTACTTCACCGAATGAAAGTAGTCTACAAGACTGCTTCCAGAGAAACTGCCCATAGAGGCAATTCTGCAAACTTTTGGAGTGCAATGCCCAAAAACAGAGAAGAATACTCAACCATAAGAAGAGGATAGTCCCAAAATCAAAGGTCAACAGGTATAGAAACTAGTAAAATTTCAGCAATTGCCCAACCCCACAATCATACTAAAAAATATACTGAAAAAACTGCAAATACTTTCAGCTGAATCAAATCCCAGGACAAATAAGGGAGAGCTTATGAAAAGCCAGTTAGCAACAAAGATATGAATGAACGCTCTCATTCATAGCATACCCCACAAGAGAAGCCAAGAATATCAGACAGAAGCCTCTCAATCCCAAATATACATCTTTCCTGCAACAAGACAATCACAGAATGAATGATTATGGTGATGTGAAACTCAATATCCTGGGCACTTTAGGCCAAAAAGCCGAATGTATAAGCCCGAAAAAGTGGTGCTTAGGCTATTTGTTAACAGACACCCACCTGGTAAAATAAGCTATTGGAGCGATGACTAATGTTGCTATGCATTGCCTGTAGAAGACAAAGATTCTGGGGCTCATTCCTTGGAGAAGAGCAGCTCTTGTTAGGAGAGCAACCCCTGCATAAGTTAACTGCACTGCGATCATACCCATTGCAGGCTTGTAGTCATCAAAGCCACCCATCCTCAGTTGATTGCCCAAAAGATGACAATAAGAGTGGAATGTGTAATCAAGCACAACCAGCCACTATATACGGAAGTGTTTGTTTCATTTTTAAATTTTTAATTATTTATTTTTTGAAATGCACCATATATAGAAGCTAGCTTCCAAACTTCTGTGAGTGCAATGCACAAATCAAAATCACATGCTTCTCTGCTTCCACGTGCTGCTTCTAATGTACGACGATCCGGATGTAGTGCTATACAGAAATAGAAAGAAAGATAGTATTAAAGAAACTAGCCTATGTAGCTCGTGCTTAGTCCCCTGACCGTGTAATTTTGCCCCTCATCTTGCTTAATTTACCTCCTGTCTAATTTTCTTTAAAAAAATGTTAAATTATAAGGATCCAATACGAAATTCGCTTAATCAATAATGTGGCAATTTGATTTCTTGTAATAAAAATCTTAAAATGGGTTTTCTACTTCTAAATAGATGGATAATATACTAAACCACAAACCCAGTACTTTGCATAAGAAAATTGGTAACATCTTAACTTCTCAACGTGGATTTAGCATCAAGTACGTGTTTTTCCACTCAAACCAAGTCGCGAACTGACAAACCAGCTAATCAAAGGTGGCTTAAATCTTTTAAACTAACGGGTTTAAAATATTGATCTTATGATCATTATTGATTATAAAATAACCCTCTCTCTCTCTCTCTCTCTCTCTCTCTCTGAGTACAAAAATAGTGGCCAAGTGGCATTTCAAGGCATTTTGAAAAACATGTTTCAAACAGCGGCTCTTCCTAATCTCCTAGGGACTCCCCCCCGCGTCTGCGTAACTTTCACAGATGAAAACGAAAATGTCCCTTTCCAAGTCATGTACACCCTAATTCGACCACGAAAGGCGGGAGCCTATTTGTTAAACCATGTTTTATTATGTTAAAATATAAAATTCATGTATAATATTATCGTACACTAAAAACTAATTTCAACACCAATACACTACCAATTATTTTGGGTGATGAAACATCACCAAGCACACTATTTCTCCCCTTATCCCCTTAATCCCGGCAAGAGTAATATTATTCATAAATTGATATTTTGTCTCCCTTGAATTCAGAAACCCACCGATTTGCTTTTTATTTCAAACACACAAATATATATATATATATATATATATATTTTAAGATAAGGCTTTTTATTCCAGCAAGACATAAAAGAGCCAAAGACAAGGTCTCCCACCGGGTTTGTTAAACAACATAAATAATCATCCAGGGTTAACTTTTATATCTCGGCCTTAAATATTATATACTTAAACAGGCCGAAGGATAACTAAGTCATTATTGACTTTAAATTTATTAGCTTGTAGTTATCATAACTCGGAAAATTATGACCCAAAACATGATTACACGTAGTCCCATCCAAACGGACCCTTATGAAAATAATTCAAACAGGAGAGAGCTTGCTGGAGGAGGTATATAAGAAAATCACCACCCCAGTTAGGTCTCTCATATAAAATTTTCAATTCTCTTTTATTTATTATTTAATTACAGGCATTAGGTTGGCTGGCGCTGATGATTACGTCACTACAAGAGAAATGCTGTTTAGCCACGGTCAAAACCGTGGCTAAATGGGAGTAGCCATGGTCCATAGAATCGTGGCTAAATGTGGCGTCGCAATCAGATTAGCCATGGTTTGTGTAACCGTGGAGACCACAATTTAGCCACAGTTTAATGTCTATTTAGCCATGGGGAAAACCGTAGCTAATAGTTTAAAAAAAAAAAATTTTTAAAAATCATTACAATTTTTTTGCCACACCAATTGCGTAGTCACGGTGCAACCGTGGCTAAATTTTTTTGGCACACCATTTGTGTAGCCATGGTGCAACCGTGGATAAATTTTTCTAATCAAATAGCCACAGTTCAACCATGACTAACTGTAGGAAAACCATTCAGTACATAGCCACGGTTCAACCGTGGCTATTGTTTTTTTTTTTTTTAAAATATTTAAAGAAGTCATCTCCCCTGCATACATTCAAATCCTAATAAAGGAGAACATTAAATACTAACATATGTATAATGAAAAATTTACATAACAAAAGAAATTGAGATATTTCATATTTATCAGTAGCAAAATCAAAAGGTATATGCATGTAATATTCATTCATCTTCTAAACTCCTATCCAGTGATACTTTACAATGCAAAAATCTCAAAATAACATCATTTTAATACATTCTCAGTAAATATAACTAAGAATGAAGAATATCTTGCTAGACATTTGGTAATTCATTACCAAACTTTTCCTCAAGAAATTTCTGCAAAGCTGCCAATTGTGCCTTGGTCTCATCATATGCAGTTAACTTTTCTTGCAAAGTCTCCACTTGTTTATTCAAGTCTTGGATACACTCATTATCTACATTATTACTAGTTCTACTAAAATTCACATAATTAATAGAATTTCTAGGTAATCCAAAAGTATTGGAGGGACAAACACCAATGCTTAAACCACGCACACGGCCTGAATGCTCAACACCACATACTTTTCCAATTGCATCATCACAATGAGCCGATATTTTTGATGGAACACCTAAAGTAACAGCACGTTCTTGATCTTGAGATAAATGCTCAGATATGTTATCTTATAAATAAAACAAACAAGTAAATAGATATGCAGTCCTTTCAAATTTATAAATGAAAAGCCAAGAAGAAAGAAACTTGAAGAGCATTAAAAATTCATTATCAAATAAAATTTGCAAATAAAATTTGGGGCTTATGTCCTGATATCTATGAGTTGTCTAATTTAAAATATTGAGAAAATGAAAACAATTAATTTTGAGCTATAGAGGAAAAATATAGGTCGAGCCTCAAGATACTCAAACTTCCTATAAATATCTTCATAAGCACCAATGTTATCTTTAAATCATTTTCTTTTCTGCATGCCATTGGAACCATCTGTCAAAAGGAAGCATGCAGATCAAGTGATTATTTTATAAGGTTACAAAGGTTAAACAAACAGAGCCCAGATGACAGCCTACTTGGGGATTCAAAGTGGTTAATAACTTAATATTTTGTGACATTCAACTTCAACTCAAGACAAAAGTTAAAATTCATAAGTGCACAGCTGGGCAACAAAATGAGCTGAAATTCAAGCTGTGGACTTAGATATTGCCTTCCTCAACCAGACTTGCGACAAAAGGGTCATATTATGATTCACAGATGGTTCCTTTTTTTTGGGTGCTAATGATTCATTGCTGGTTTATGAATGACATCTTTTCCAACTGATTCTTTGATATGCAAAATTGAATCATGACTCAAAATTTATAGAAAAGCCTTACTCAACACAACAATTTCTTTTAGCTGCAACATGCCTATAACTTTAAGTATGTATACAAAACATTCTGGAATATCATAAACTATCAAACTACTTCCATTAACAAAGAGAAAAACTCCACTGTTATGAATTAGTGGGAAGAAAACTAACTTGTTATCTCCCCCTAAGCTTTTCATATATAATTTACCTTTATGGGTGTACATGAAGTGGAAGAATAAGACCTAGAAGCAAAGTGCAGGGAAAAGGCTTAAAACATGTACAAAACATTACAAGGGGTACCGTTCAAGATCAAACCAACAAGTTATGTATCGCATCTTTATTATCTGTACATAGAAACTAAAAGAACTCATTAAAAGAATTTCCATTTATTTTGAGATCCTAATATCATATTAATGCGTAATGCTTGCAGACATGTATTTCCACTTTGAGGGGTCCATTTAAATCACCAAACTCACAAGCAGAGATCAGTCATGGGACTAGCCTCAAGTTATTAATATAATATTCAAGAAGTAATAGACCAGAACAAGTAAGCCGTCCATGAACTTGATAAAGGGCCAAAGCTCACCATGAGTCAATTCTACCTAAATGAAAAAATAGTGCCCATCACCACCTTAGCTTACTATTTCTAGTTTCTAAGTAAAACAAAGAACATGGAGGTATAAATAAATAGCATGGTCCTGAACTAATTCATTGCATGCAAAATTCATCAGGGATTTTAGCAATTAAAAAAACAAAAACAAAAAAAAAAACTCCAATTACTCAAACAAATTGTAAATGGCATTCCAGTAGTGCAAGTGAATTAAAATTTCCAAATTTACTCAACCAAATCACACAATTCCACCATATATGGGTTATCATAAACTTGGTTAGACCAGCAACTTCAACACTGCAGTACAACAATTTTCACCTTCTTGTCCATTGTAGGTGCACTTTCTGATTTAATTATTAGGTCATAGTTAATAGAACAGTCCACATCTTATTAACTCTAGAAATCCAGTGCACTTAAGGTATGTTCAACTGCAAGGTCATTAAAATGTCAATGTCATTGATGTTACTGGAAAGTGTATTTAGTATATTCATCATCAGCACTCCTATTATCAGGCACCGATACACAAGTTAGTCATAAAAGCATCCCTACATATTAAAGAAACCTAAACAGTTGCAGATAAGATAATCATAATTAGAAAGTTAATTACATCAGCAACTGAAAAGTTTTGCAAATAGTAACATTATAAGAGCCTAATATCCAATATTTCCATTTCCAATCTGTTTATCAAACCCAACAAGGAGTTCTCAGTATA
Organism: Thlaspi arvense; assembly: GCA_911865555.2. Lineage (NCBI taxonomy): Eukaryota > Viridiplantae > Streptophyta > Magnoliopsida > Brassicales > Brassicaceae > Thlaspi > Thlaspi arvense. Next base: position 16,473 of record CAJVSB020000327.1, read on the forward strand.
TTAGACAAAGAGACAACTAAATGCTTCTGAATTAGGTACCTTCTAATGCCTGATCAACTAAAATGTAAAATGAATCCATACAATCAAAAATTGCAAAGTGCCACATCCACGAAGCTTTCAAGGTAATAGGGTATTAGCAATGAACTTTCAATTAGAAAAATGGGATGTCAATTAGAACCTATGTCTGCCAAACGACAGCATTGCTGCTTGTCCAAAAGTGTATACTAGGAAACAGAATCATACATCATCATGTTCCCCTTCTTAACATCTGTTATCAACCAAACATTGCATAATCATGATGTAGCATGCAAACATCAATATCTTGAAGCTAACTTGTTTTACAACATTGATGTGCTCCAATATTTTGCTGAGGCAAGTGATACTATTATTTCCAAAAGCATAACAAAGAGTGGCATATCATGTTGCAAGGAAGAAAATAGTGTCACGCCCCAACTCGGGAGCGTGACCGGCACTGGGTTAGCTTGCCAACCCCAGTCAGCCTACGAACAAGTCAAAGCAGAAAGCATCGCAGTAGCAAAAGTATCGAAATGCAGGTGTATGTATATACACGTCAAAAATATCTGAGGAATACAAGGAGCTACTAAAGTACAAATAATAGAAACGATACACAAAAATGCCCGTACATCACTGTAAAGCAACAGAGGACAAAATCAATCTAGAGGCTATCGCTGCGATCGAACCAACAATCTAAAAGGGGGAGGAACAGAATGAGTACAAAACTCAGTGAATAACAGTAAAATCTAGACAAGACGGGATATGGATCACCGTTTACAAAATCCCCATATATTCGTATAACATATACGGTACATATATATATGCATGTCATTCACACACTAGAATCAGAAACAAAATGTCAAACACCTGTCAGAGTATCGGATCTCATCAGAAATCATATCATATTGGGATCCCGTATCAGAATCAGAGTCAGAAATCACAGATGGCACATAGTGCCGGAACACCCTCGTGTTCCTCAGAAATTGGATCACAATAACTCTCAACAGGTAACCTTTTAAATCACATGCATGACTGAGGCACACAAATGTATGAATACAGAAATGTTACAAAATTCATCATAATTTAAAACATATAGATACATGTCCCAAATTCGAATATCAGAAATCAGAAATCAAATCCAAGAATCAGAACCCAAGAATTTGTCAAAAATCGGATTACAGATGCCTATCTAGAAAATACTGTCACTCACCTGGCACGCTAAATGAGGTACCGAAACTCGTGTCGATGGCTTACTGCTCGAGATGCGTCTCCTCCGGAGTATCTACAATCATCAAATCGTAAGTCAGAATCGAAATTGGGTCTCATTCTAAAAAGACTCAATTCTCTAAATGGGCCAGGACCTCTCCCGTCACCGGCCCTAAACACGCATCCCGAGACCCCTAAACCTCATACCCGAACCATTCTAAACTTAAACTGCTAAACCGAAATTAAACGCAGCCAAACTCTACCAAACTGGGCTGAACCGAGCCCATTTCCCATAAATTGAGCCGAATCGGCCTCAAATCCAAAAAACCGGGATGAACCGGGTTTTCCCTCTCTTAATCCATGACGATTCGGCCTTTAACTACCAAGACCCGGACTGAACCGGCCCAAAACCTTAGGAAAAACCACTAAATTGGAGTTCTAAACCCCTGAACCGAACCCGAAACGACAAAAATCGGCCGGTTCAACACGTTTTCCCAAAACAATTCCCTTAAAGCTAGATGAACCGGGCTGGTTTATCACTAAAACCAGCCCAGGCACACCCCCCAAGGTTCCCTGAATTGGGAACCGGTTTTTGTCCCCAAATCCGGGCCGGTCTGGGGCCTGAACCGGCCCAGTCAAAGTGGACCGGGCCGAACCGGCCCAGTCAACGCTTGGACAGACTCGGGAAGCCCCAGGTCTGTCTTCTTTACCCGGGACCCGGACTGCAGACCCAGGTGTCTGCAACGGGTCCCGGCACCCGACTCACCCGAAACCCCCTCAATCCCTTGATTCAGCTCAACTCAACCAAATTTAATCCTTCCTGCAGAATTTCCGAAGTCCATAAGCTTCCTAAACACGATCAATCGGGCAGAAATCAACCCAAAAACAAGATTTTTCCCAGTCGGCCCAACCGCACACCGCAATCCCCTTCCAGCTCAGTTCTCCCTCTATTCTCGAAATTTCTTGATCCCTCATCTATACCCAGTTCCGATTGGTTTATATATAAAGTTACAAAATTGCTTTTGAGCTGTTTCAAGCTCATTGGAGCTGAAATCGTCCAGTTCGTTTGGCCGATTTTCTGGGTTCTCTGTTCGTTCGTTTTTTTTTTTTTTTTTTTTAACCGGGTTATTACAAATAGAGACATTATTTAGATGAAGGATGAGTTGTGCTATTAATTATCATTGAAATAAAAACATATTTATACTTATAGCCAAGATCTTTCCATCTTCATTCACATAGCTTCCATCCTTTTTTAGCAACGTTGACAAAATGACCTCACTTCGACATACAGGCCTTCCCAATTGATGCTCCTAACATCATCAATGCATTCAAGAATTATCCAATAAGTGTCACATGCAACAAACATAATTTGCTACAATAAGGCAATATTCCTTAATTCTAAACCAACACAAAACAACTTACTATTTCATGACCTCTCCTTACATTGCTCTTACTACCACCAGCATGGGTGACTTTAAGCTTCTTACGATTGATTGTGTTTTGCAAACTTAGTGCCTATAAGTTTGAAAATCATAGTCATTATATAACCACAGTGCTCTTGAAAATTAACAAACTAAAATAATTTCTTAAAAGAATGATTACCTTCATCTTTTCATCCTTATAGTGATGCACAAACGCAGCCCAATCAACACTATCTACCTCCAAAGGAGGATTACCAAGTAACTCCTCCTTATTTTTATTAGGGTAAAAGTACTTACATCTTAACTTGTATTTGTAGGCCTTCCATCTTTCACCTAAGGTGCTCATTGCCTATTTGATGCCAGTAACATAATCAAACTCAAAATGTTCCTTCAAATACTTGAATTCAATTCATAGTGGGGCTTTAGTAATAAGAGATATATTATACAATATTTAAGTAATTGAAAGTTTAGATTGTCACCTCAATAGAGTTCCATTGTTGGATTTTTCTTTCAGTTGGCATCCAGTGCCATTTTTGAACTGATATAGGACATATTGTTGAGTTTTGAACAAGTTTACCAAGAAACCTCACGAGCAAGTTTGAACCATTGTCATTGCCTTATCCATTACCATTGATTTCTACAAAAACTTTTTCAGTTTTTTCCAAATGTCAAACTTGATTTGCTTGCATTTTACGAGTTGTAATTTCTTGTGTAGAGGTATCTATCATTATGCACACAAATTAGAGTTAACATGTATTTTCTAATGCGACAACAGTATATCACAAACTTGATCTTTCTTTAATTCTTCTCTTTTTCAAATTATAACCACAAAACTTGCCAAAATATGAAGCTCAAGAATACTTAAGGAAGCAAACAATATGTTTTAAAATGACCAACAAACTATGTCTTTGTCAAACCATCTGATTGTTTGTTGTAATTTTATAATTCAATTACATCTACCATAATGCATAAGAAGATGTAGAACAATCTGGGAAAAAAATAACCAGAGAAAAAAATCTAAAAAGCAAACGCACACACACGCACACACCCACCAGACCCCAAAATAAAAAGAAAAATTGAATGAAGGGGGAAGATGGAAACATTTTTTTATCTATATTATGAGTTTCAATCTTCTTGTTGTACGGATTGAGTTGACACCTTCACAATGTATACAGATGACACCAGACTGGTGAAGTTTTATTTACAGAAATATGCCACATTAGAAGTACTGAGAGTAGTTTTTCCTTTTTGCTCAAAGACCATCATCTGTGGAAATTATATGTACTACTTATTATCTATGAAAATTAAAACTGAAACTTAGAAAAATAAAATCCCAATAGCACACAACCAGAAAAGAACATAACAAAAGGTTTACAGGGGCAGACTGGTGAAGTTTTATTTACAGAAATATGCCACATTAGAAGTACTGAGAGTCCAATTTGTAGATAATTCTGTCATGCAAGGGCTTTGCCAGTAGCGGCATTTCACTTGTAAAGCTTTTTTACACAAAAGCATTTCACTTGTAAAGCATTTCACATACAAGGGCCCTGCTAGTAACTTTCAGCATGTTTTACACAAAAGCACCATAAAGATGTGGAGAATGGCACAATGGCATATCAATGTACTAAGCATGTGAATTGGCCTATACATACAATATCAAGTACCAAGTGGTGATATACATACAAAAACATAAAAAGAGTAAAACAGGTTTGGAGAAGTAGGTAGGCAGATTTGAAAACATTGAAAGAAACTCACTACTTCAATAAGAGATATGTTACCAAAATTAATTATGTATAACTTTTATCTCTAATCTTAACAACTAGAGGCTCCTCTCTTTGTTGTGGTTGAGTTTCACTTGGACTTGACGAAGAGTTGAAGTTGTCATCACTTGACGAAGAAGGCATGATGTTGACTGCAGGTTGGGGATTAAGCTGAATGCCAACATTTTGAGAACCCAAATCTTGATTTGTATCACTGCTGACACGTTGTGGTCCTCGTAACTTTTCTAACATTGCTTGCCCTGAATTTTTACCCTTTTGCTTCATATTGAACCAAATGTCTACATAATTTACTAAAACAAACAAATAAATCATGGAACTAAAATAAATACCACATAATGCATAAGAAGAACTAGTCAAAGATAAATTCTCAATTTAAGAGGCACAAAATAAACTATATTTCAAATTACAAAATACATAACAAAAAATATTAAACTAGTCTAGTATTCTTCCATCATTATCATCACTACAATTGTTATGATCTTCATCACAATTTGGTTCATCTTGTTCCTCTTCTTGATCATTGACACCATCCCTCACTAACTGTAATTCTTCAATATTCTCCAAATGTTGCTCACAAAAAGGTATGTCCCCCATTAATGGCTCTTCTGAATCCACTAAGTTCTTATTTCCCATATCATACAAGTCCCTAGGCTGCATATGACAAACACAACACCAGCCTTGATCAATTGGATCATCAACATAATTTACCATCCTAGCGTCAGTTGCAAGGATGAATGGTTCATCAGCTTCATTCGCACCAGTGTGTATCAAGCGAGAAAAATTTCCATTTGTTATCCCAATTGATCTTTCTTGATTCCTTTGTTAGGTGTAGTGTCTACCCAAACACATTTAAAAAGTACAACATTTAATTTACCAAAGTAATCTAATTCAATGATGTCAACCAATCTCCCATAGTACATATCATCACTTGATCTTTCAATGGGTTGCTTACCACCTGAAAATCTCCTTGTAATAGCAGACATAACAACACCACTATTCTGTGTTCTCATTCCTTGTTCCCTCTTCTCAGTATGAAATTTAAATCCATTTATGTTATACCCATCAAATTTTCTTGCAATATTATTTAGCCCTTGAGCAAGCCATTCAATTTTAGCTGTAATATCTGCATCATCCTTTATTGTGACCTATTAAAATCAATTAGAACAAATTATACATACTAATCAACTTTTGAGAACCCAAAGAAGAAAAAAACAAATTTTATGTATACTGAAATATGCATGTACTTACATAATCTCTAAACCACTCATGAAAATGTTTGTGCACATATTATTCCACAGCTTTTGAGGAGTTTTTTCTACCATGATACATTCTAGTGACCTCAATTCTACACTTCCTGAAATAAGAAGATCTTGCTCATATATAAAGTATTAAAATAGATGATAATAAATAAATAAAGTACGAACAAAAACATGTAACTTACTCACGAAACTCGTCAACTAGTTCACAATTTAACACAAAACGGTGTGCTTGTATTTTCTCCAAAGGTGGTAAGGAAAAAATCTTGGCAGCCCCAACATGCCTACCTAATGCCTGAAATAAATTTGACAAAATAGTAAATTCACTACTAACATCGGCTTCATTGTTATCATCATTACGTTTTGGCCGATTAAACCTTGTTTCAATGTCACCATCCTCCAAATATCTAGAACAAAAAGTGAGACATTCCTCAATAATGTACCCTTTAGCTATACATCCTTCTGGTGCAGCCTTATTATGAACATACGATTTTAAATGCCCAAGGGTCCTAATAATAAAGGGAAATAAATCACATGAGAGTGAAATCTATAAAATATATCATCAATTAAACATATATAATAAATTCAAGGATATACCTTTTAACAGGGTACATCCATCTATAATGTACTGGGCCAGCAATCATTGCTTCTTCTCCAAGATGGATGACCAAATGAACCATAATAGTGAAAAATGATGGAGGAAATATCATTTCCATATGGCAAAGGGTTAAAACAATTCGCTGTTGAAGCTTTTCTAAATACTTGACATCTAAAACTTTGCATGATAGTTCTCTAAAGTAGTTACATAACTCAATCAACACCGAAGTAATCTCTTTAGGTAGAGATCTTTTAAAAGCAATCGGTAGAATATGCTTTATCAAAATATGTGAATCATGGCTCTTTAGACCAAAAATCTTTCATCCCTTAAGATCAATATACCTAGAAATATTTGATGAGTAACCATCTAGAAAAGCCACACTTTAAGAACTTTGAGAAAAACATCTTTCTCAAGATTTTTCATTTTAAAGCATGCAGGAGGAAACTTGGAACAATTAGGATATGGATGAAGTTCTTCTCTAATTCCCATGGCTTGTAAATCTTTACGAGCTTGAAAATTATCTTTTGTTCTCTTTTTGTCATCAAGCAATGTGAACAACATATTGTCACAAATATTTTTTTCTATATGCATCATATCACGGCAATGGCAAAAAAGATTATGCTCACAATAAGGCAAATCCCAGAAAATATTCTTTTTTTTTCATTGTTGTGGGCCATCCTGACTTGTACCCTTATCACGAGGCCTTTTGCGGCTTTCCTCAATTTGTCCTAGGAGGATTGAACCAGATGGTGGGATAGGGGCAGATCTGAACTCCATAGAACCATCAAAAGACTGCTTGTTACGCCTATACTTGTGATCAAGTGGTAAATATCGACGATGTCCCATGAAACAATTTTTTCTACCAAATTTCAGCCTTCTGGATTCTGTATCAAAATTACATGATGGACAAGCAAGCAATGTATGTGTATTCCACCCCGAATGGTTGTCAAGACCTGGAAAATCACTAATAGTACAAAACAATGCAACACGCAGTTGAAACAATTTGTTAGTAGAGGAATCATAAGTATCTATCCCATTCCACAATTCTTTTAACTCTGCAACAAGGGGTTGCAAGTAAATATCAACACTATTGCCAGGCATCTTAGGACCGGGAATTATTATTGACATGATAAGAGAAGTTTGCTTCATACACCACCATGGAGGATAATTGTAAATATACAACATCATAGGCCAAATGCTATTATTGGAACTTAGAGTTCCAAATGGATTGAAACCATATGTAGCTAAAGCAAGTCGAACATTACGAGACTCTGAAGCAAAGTCTGGAGACAATAAATTAAACTCCTTCCATGCTTTACTATCTCTAGGATGTCTTAACAACCCATCTGGGTTAGCACTCATGGCATGCCATTTTAGGAGCTTTGCAGTTTTAGAACACATGTACAGTCTTCGTATTCTAGGTATAAGTGGGAAGTACCGCAACACTTCTGTTGGTTGTGGTTTCTTTTTATTTTGTCCATCCATCAAATTATTTGCACCACCATTATTTTCATTTGGTTTTCACCTAGATGTATTACACTTCTTGCATTTATCCCTTTTCTCATCCTCCAATCCCCAATACAACATACAATTGGTTGGACATGCATGAATCTTATCATAGCTTAGACCTAATCTCTTAATCATCTTTTTTGCCTCATAGAAAGATGCTGGTAGTTTAACGTACTCAAAAGCATCATTTAAAAGGTCAATGATCATTGAAAATGTTTTATCAGTTGCACCACAAAAGACTTTTATATGATACAAATGACCAATGAATGACAATTTGCTGTATTTTGTGCAACCTTGATAAAGTTCTTGATTCTCATCCTTAACAACTCCTTAATTTTTTCTATCTCCTTATTACTTACATCTTCTATACGCCTAGTGTGGTCTTCATTAGGTAAATTTGATGGACTAGGATCTTGAGAACCATGATCATCATAAACCCCAAAAACATCATTTAACATATCTTGCATTGGGTATTATCTAGCTGGTTCTTCTTGAACTTGGGCTACGGATTCCCCATTGAATTGAACATACTTTTCACCATGCATATACCAAAACAAATACGTTTTTGGAAAGCCCTTTTGAAGTAGATGACTAAAAGCTTTAGCTCTATTGCCCATACGATGAAATCTACAAGTAATGCAAGGACATAATATTTGTCCATTTATAGATGCATTTGAAAATGTGAAGTCCAAAAATCGGACTACTCCATCTATGAATTCATTTGATCTAATTGGTTTCTCAATCCAACTCTAGTCAATCATAATTGCATGAATCTGTTTTTAAATTCAAATCAAATTATTAAAGCATTTGACAAATCATATAGAATTGTCTAGGATCAACAAAAATATGTCAACATTAAATACAAGCTACTCAATGTAAGTTAGAGTCACTATGTAATAAACACGAGACATATAGGAGTAGTTAATTTTCCAACATACATGAAGGAGTTCCTTTCTTTCACTATTTAAGAAGGCGTGGTAGACAAAGGACACATGCATGTAGTTATGCCCTATGACCAGAGAAACAAAGATAACATTCAAAGATAACAGTCAAAGTTGCAGAACAACATCTAGCTTACCAGAATCACACTAAGATTTGAAGATTTACAAAGAAGAAAAAAATTCAAGCAAAAGTGGCTGGTAATAAAAATAACAGTATCAGTCTTCTTCCTTTTAAATTTAAGTGATTTGAGATTTAAAAGAATATATCATTCTATGCAGAGAAAACAGACTCCAATGCAGCTTAACTATGCATTTCCTTAACTGCATGAGGTTGGCTAGAAAAAGAGTTGAAGATTTGCATGAGTTGCTGGTTCTTATTGGAAAGATTTGCATGAGTTGCTAACTTAAACAAACATCAAACAGAACATGACAAGTAGAGGGCATATAATTAACATAACAGACCAAAATGTAGCCACTGCTCCACTGTTTCCAAGTAACCCATGCCATTGACTATCTTCTTTAAGCACTGAATAGAGAAGAAGATACAGAATGCATGAATCAACCCTTTCCCATGACATCACCATTTCTCTCTAGAAAAACTTTAAGATGGAGAAATTAAGGTGCACTTAAAAACTCATTAGATTTTAAAAGCTTGTTTTAGTTCTTTTTCAAATCTGTCCAGTTGCCCTATTTTGGTGTTTGTGAAGGTATTAGTTATGGATTTGGAAGAGAAAGAGAAATGTGAACTTGTTTTTGTTTAAACAAAAATATTTTCTATCATTGTTTTCTGTACAATATGGTGAATTGCTTAGGTCCATCCCTTAGATAAGAATTAGACAGATTTAGCTCAAGTTTGTCATGAAGCAATTAAAAAAATTACAAAATAATAGATTGCAAAATCCAACCTTCTTCAGAGAATTGAACACTTGAATGTCAGTGAATTCTGGTATGCTATGCTGAGAAATGGAGAGTCTAGAGATTTGATTGGTACATTTAAGGGGCACAAGGGAGTTGTATGGAGTTGCTACCTTAACACCAGTGCTGTGAGCTGCATCTGCATCTACTGATTTTTCTGTATATGTGACAAGCCTTATTCTCTTATTAACACTTTTGACAACAAAGTCATATTCTTTGCACTTCTTCGTTTTATCTTTATCAAGAATTTTGTAAGTGATCTTCGATGGTGACCTTAGAAACTGCAGATGCTTGTGATTATTTTGTTTATGTTATACATGATTCTACATTAATATTATTAGTTTTTCATTAGAAGTATTATCAGCAGTTTCACAATTTTGACTCTCCTAATTTATGTTTACAGGCAGAAAACTATGGGACACACTGACTGGGGATGAATTGCATTCCTTCGAACACAAATATTTGCCCGCGCTTCTGCCTTTTTCAAAGGTACCTTTTATTCTCATTTTTCTTTGTCTTAAACATTTATGTTGATTTTTTTGTGGTCTTAATTATGAAAGTCACTGTTTGTGACTTCTCAATTGCTAAATAGACTTGTGTGGCTTTCATGGACTTATGGTACGGTGTTTTGCAAATAAGGGAGTGGGTTTTTCTCATTTTGAAGGGCTAGTGTAATAAAGTCAGTTTGGAAGCTCAAGGATTTGTTTTTTATGCTGACATCTTTGCTTTCCCTTTACATTCCCTTTGTAATTTTGGAATAGCCTCAGTGAATCTTGAATTCACTTGATCATGCCAGTAATTATGTCTACTTGTTCTATCAAACCATTAAGAAGGAACCTGGTAGACACAAAATCTCTAGATCCCTATAATGTATGGGTTGCTTGCCAACTAATCAAGTGACAGTTTTCTATTCTGGAATTGGGAGTCTCTTGTAAAACATTAATCGCGATTAACTCATGTTAATCATGATTTTCTTTGTTTGGCATTAAGAGAACAACATAAACAGAAAGAAGGAAAAATAAGAATAGCTCAAAGTATGGAGAAATGTGCATCTATGTCTAATAGATGTACTAGATTGGTATAGGCTAATATTGGACAATTTGGATTTTAAAGCATCCACCAAAACCTCTTTTTTTTTTTTTTTTTTGAGTTCACCAATCAACATTGGCCATCAAAATAAATTAATTTATGAAAAAATGATTAAATGACCGAAAATTGCAAGTCAGCATTTTCCATCAGAATACTCACTTTCAGTTATTTACCATTAGAAAGTTTTTTAAAAAAATGCATATATTAAAAAAATATAAAGAATGATAAGTTTGGACAAGAAGCTCTACTTAGTCCTCGTAAGTGACAACCTCAACAACTCATCCTGAAGAACCATTAACTCAAAGTTACTGCCAGACCACCTGGCTTGCCTAAGTCACTGAAAGATTTTCCACATACTACCATTTGTTATCACATTCTTCCAGATAACCTACGAAAATCTAAAAGATCCAATAATATTCGGCCCCAGTGTAAAAGTGAGTCCGCTATTCATATTGCTGCAAAAGAAGGACAAGCAAGTATGATCTGAGCACTTGTAGAGTGTGTGAAAATGAATTAGAGAAAGAGCTCGAAGGTGGAGGTGTAGCGGCCAAGGAGCAGCAATAATTTTCAAGTGATCAGGTGATTAATTCTTTAATTTCCATGAAATCAAAAAAGTAGGAAATCAATATTTTGTTGGAATTGAATCAATATCATATATGAATAATTAACTAAGCTCTTCCATCAACATCATATATGCACTTAAAAACCCATTAGATTAACCATACCACACTTAAGAATTAGACATAGAATTTTACCAATCAAATGAGATTTTACCTAGGATCACTAGAAAAACCGTAATAGCTACTTCCAAAGTTTAAATAACAAATGACAAAATTTTCATGAAGCAATTAAAAAATTTACAAAATAATAGATAGCAAAAATCCAACATTTTTCAAAGAAATGAACACCTAAATGTCAGTGAATTGTCCCCACCTTCATTCAAACTCACTCTGCTCCACTTGTCCAAGTCCGTCTCTCACCAGTGCTTTGTGGCAAAATTTAGAAATTATTGTAGTAAGAGACATGAGGAGGAAGAGAGATGTGCTTAATGAACTTCATTGCAGAATTTATGACAGCCCTATGTAGTTTTTATAATTACAAATTAGAATTAGAGTCATCATGGCCATTTATTGTTGCTTAAATGAAAATATAGTGGATAATGTAAATATTGAACTCGAAAACAACTATGCAGATCCACAAACAATGTCTTCTCCTTAAACACAACGGCCATATATACGTGTACACACACTTTAATGCAACACTACTCAGTAAATATTAGCAGAGACAAGGTCAACAAGAAATCTCACTTTGATTCAAATAGCTTACTAGCTCTTTTTGCAAATTCTTCCAATTTTGCAGTAGCAATCTAAACCTCTCCTACAATGGGTTACATATAAATTGGTATGTATACTGTCAAAAGAGGCAGAAAGCGAAAAGAAGACAGTGGACGCTTAGCATCAAGGCCAATCTCCTCATGCCCAAAAGCAGGCTAGGGTTTCTTAGGACTGTACAATACATCAATTATTTATAATATTTGGTGAAAATATTAGGTGGGTCTTCTTAACAATAATGCAAGCAGCACAACACAACATGTAAATCAAATAGAATCATATGAAAAGGCAAAAACCCCCAAATGTGGTAAACAATCGAGATTGAACAATCAATTAACAGACATTCAAAAATTTGGAAAGAAAAACATGTCGAACAACTTCCATTACTAGAATCTGAGAAATAAATGTAGTTAAGCTCTGATTTTTAACAAAACAGAGAATTTGAGTCGAGATACTAGAGAGACTAAATGATAACTCACCTCGATGTACAGAGAGTGTCAGAAACTCTACACGCCCAGCAGTGCTCCCGTTAAACTTGAACTCTTCAATGAACTTAACCAAAACAGCATTCTTTTGCTTCCTCACAAAGATCCAAAAACCCCAATCACAACCTTTTTTGATGTGAAGAACAGTACTTTATTTCAATGCTGTCATTTGGCTTCCATGATCCTCCACAATCGGACCACTGCTGTCGTTTGGCTTCCACGATCCTCCTCCACAATCAAACCACGACTGCCATTTGGCTTCCACGATCCTCCTCCACAATTGGACCACGACTGCCGTTTGGCTTCCACGATCCTCCACAATCGGACCAAACAATGTCAAGATTTGTAACTAGTTCGGACAAGTTGCTGATCAAGAGGCTGTAGATTGTAGAAAGGCTAGGTCTTCGAACGTGGATAGAGATAACGGAGGAAGTGAGAAGTAAAAGAGTGGAGGAAAAAAACCAATCAAAATGTGGGTTAATTAATGAAAAAAGGGAGGGAGACCAAAATAGTGCGGCACACGCGGTAAAAAAAAAATTTCGCCACGGTGTCCTGGCCACGGATTCCAATTGTGGCAGAGTAATTTTTTTAACAGGATTAGCCACGGTTTTGTTAACCGTAGTTAAAAAACCATGGCTAATCAACGGTTTTTTTGTAGTGTGTGAGTTGGATGATATGACACATTTCTATTAATTTGTATTTTAGTGTCCCAAACAGAGGGTTTCTGAATGAGTTTCAATTTAATGTTTAAGAAGTTGACCTTTGCTAGCTTCAATAATTTTAGTTTTCACAAACAAGAAAAAATTGTACACATATAACTAATAAAAGGAGAGTAGGAAGAATAGTAAAAGTGATAGGATTAACTTTCTAATCCCAAATTATCCTAGTTGTTATTAAACATGGAATGAGAGGAAAAGGTTTTTCTATCCCCCTTACTCCCTTTATTGAATTTGAACATGGCTTAGCAATGTTCTACGATCTAATCCAAAGAATGCCTAACTAATTATATAGCTACTTTGCCAGCACTGTAATCTATTGTTGTGACCCAATTATATTAATTAATTTGGGTTTAGGGGCCTAAGAGTATTAATTAAAGTTATGGGGTCAAATGGTAATTTTGGATGGTTTAATTGTATAAATTTAAAATCTAGGGGACTGATTTGAGAAAATAGAAAAGACCAAGACCCAATTGGAATTATTAAGGGTCAGATTAAAGAAATTGAAAGTTTCTGGGACTCAATTGAAAATTAGGAGGGTGAAATTGAAAGAAACAAAAGATTGAGGGACTGGATCTAAATCTAGATCTAATAGTTCGGTCCAACAGTGGATCAAATAGTAGATCAATCATACTGTGATGATTATGGCCGATCTTCGCTTAAAAATTGGTTTTTCTCATGTGAGACGAGTTGCTCTACCATTGCCCTTAAATTATTTTAAAGTTAGAGAGAGGATTTGAGAGCATCTGAAGTTTTGTTGGACGACTAGATCTTGGACAGCTGAACGGAGGATTCGGTGGTTTTTCCAAGCTCTTGGACAAATTTCAATCTGATTAAAAGCCTTGGGGAGGCTCACCTAGTTCGGATTTGCAGTTCTAGAGTTTTGATTCAGTCCATGTGAGCAACTCAATCCATTTCCTTTTAGTTTTGTGTTTTGTGTTGAGTTATAGACCCAGATGTGGAATCGGGTGAAGAAGACAGACCCGGATGCAATTGGGTCCATGCTGGGTTGACCTACCAAGTCAACTCGACTCACCGAGTCGACTCAGAGGGGCCAGGTGAGATTCGAGCTTGGGTTGGGTTGGGCCTGGGCCGGGTTGGTTAAGTGGGCTCAGCCTTGGGTTGGGCGGGGTCAGACGTGGCTACCCCAAGTGGGATAGGTTGGGCTGGCTTAGTAAGGCTGGGCTGAGTCAAGTAGTGAGTTGGGCTTAGGTCGCAGGTTGGGTTGACCTAAGCCGAGTAGTTGGGCTGGGTTTGGGTGAGTCAACTCGGTGAGTTGACTCAGCCTAATTTGACCGAATCAATGGGTTGATTCAACGAGTCAACCCATTCAGTTGAAATTAGAATAGATTATCCCAGGGGATAAGGTAGAATAGGGATAGTGGCCATGTTGGAATAGCATAACCAGGGCAAGGATAGGCTATCTGTGGAAAATTAGGGTTTTGGGTTGATTGAACCAGCGAGTGCTGGTTCAAGGTTTAACTAGCCAGTTCAGTGGTCAAGTCAACTTGGATTTTTGAAGTTGGACTGGTTCTAGGTCCGAGTGGATAAGATCTATTGGATCAAGTTGGTCCATTGGTTGGAGGAGGTCCAACTCAATTGGAAATTGAGTGTTTTTTTACTAAACTAGCCTGGTTCAAGTAGGTTCAGCGGTTCTTGAGGCCGGTTCAATCTTGTTTTGGGCAATTCTTGACCAGTTCAAATTAGTTTCTAGGGTTTTCGGATCTTCTAAATCTGATTTTGAGAGTTTCATGGCTAATTTAGTTTAGTTTAAGATAGTTTCATGCCAGTTTAGGCCGGTTCTAAAGTTTTGAAGGCTGGTTCACTACAGTTCAAGGGCTTTTAAGGGATGTGGATGTGTGTACTTGAGTCATATGGGCTTAGAGTGTTAATAGTGAGTCTCAAAATGCGTGTTAGGATTTTGGAGTGGGATTCGAGCCTAATTTTTTAGCTACCGAGCTATTTTCTTGTGCCAGTTTTGGTGTCGGATATTATTTTGTGTAGTTTTGGTTACAGATACACCGGCAAAGGTGCATCCGAACTAGTGAGTCGAGTGAAGGTGACTCGGGACTTTTTTCTTAGCATGACTTCAGTACAATAAGTGATGATACCCTTCTTATGTATGTGTTTTTCATATTGTGTTTTCTGACATGATGATTATATAGTTTCGTAAACTGTATTTTAGTTATATGTTACATCTAGGATATGTGTTATGTGATTTGTGAACTGTCAAGGAGTTATGTTAATATGATAATACTAGTTTTTGAGATTTGGACTGTATATACGTATGTATACCTATTTTGACTCATATGTGATGATGGTATCATGTGTTGTGATTTAAGGGACGTTAGAAACTCAGCTTGAGTACAGTGATCTATAGCGTTCAATGTTGAGTAGGCCGGAGTCTCGTATGAGGTGGCAAGGGCCACAGGCAATAGGGGCCACGAACATGTTGCGCACTGTCATAATGAGTTTTGGATGCCAATGGCTTAGCCAGTAGGGAGTGCTCTAGGTTTGGTGATGTGATACAATGTGATGTGTTTGGGATGCCAAGAGCTCAATCGATGGACAGTGGGCTGTAGCGTTTGGGGGGTGCTCTAAGCCTAATGAGATAATATGATGACTAGTTTTGATAATACCCTCACATACTTGTTTGATGTGTTATTACTCACTATATATATGTATGTATATGTATAGTTTCAGACTTGAGATGTGATACATATCCCAACGTGCATAGCTTAGGTATCATCTATATTCATTAAGTTTCATGACTCACATTTTATTATTCCAGATTTGGGTTGCTATCATCGTCTTGAGTAGCGCGCTGAGTCAGAGCAACTGTCTGCAGATTTGATTGATATATGAGCATCCTTTTTTGTATATCTATTGTTTTGTACTCTAGAGTAGCTTTTTTTGTACTCTCAGATAGGTCCTGATAGTTATGTGCTGGATGTTGTGTGTTAATTTACATTTATTTGATGAGATGAATATATTGGTATGGTTTGATATAGGGAGGCTTATTAGGGTCGATAGATTCTAGTGCTGGTCACGAGCCTAGGGCCGGGTTGTGACATTTATGTTCAAAGTGACTTTTACTATTTGATAATTTAGAAATAGTAATGAAGTAGTGGATTAACATTAGGGTAAATATTGTACCAAATAACAATTCAACTAAACAAAAAGAATTTAATGCCAAAAACTTGACACCGCCTTTAGTAGAGGGTCCAAATATCCAAACAATCAATGATGATCATGTTCTCTCTACTCTCTAATTTATAAATTCTAATAAGACAATTTCTAACAAATATGAAAATAAAGCCAAATTATAAATTCATCTCTAATATCTAAAAATAATCTCTAACTAATAGTTCTCTATTTCTATCAATTAAATTGTAGTGAGATGGAATAAGTAAATTATATTAAAAAAATAAACTAGGACAAAGGTGAGATGTGAGGAATAAGTAGTGAGAGAATATAAGATTTAGACAGACATAATATAATAAGGTGTGAGACTAAGAATTAGTATTTTCATGCCACTAATAAATCATGTACCCAAACCTTTCATTGAAAAATTTCTTCTGGTATAGTTTGATGATATGTTAATTTATAGCAAGGTCGAAGGCCAACATTTAAAGCACTTGCGCCAAGTCTTACAAGTTTTGCTGGTGAATAAGTTATTCATTAATCTTGCAAAATGTAACTTTGTAGATTTTTGAGTGAATTCTCTATATTATTCAATAAATTCTGAGTGTTCTTAGTGAATTTTAAATTATCTTAACATATAACTTGATCGAATTTTTTTCAATGCTTCCATTGCGTCCATGCTTCTCTTCATGGATCTAAATTGTTACACATGCAAAGATGTAAAAAGAAACTAAAAAAATGGAACTTGGGGATCCCTTTTCTTAAAATAAAACAACATTTGTTCCAAGAGAAATTGTCTTCACAAATTTCATGTTTTAGCCATTTAGATGCTAAAACCTCTCAATTGTCTTCCTTAATAAAAACACTGGAAAACTTATTTCAGAATTAACTTTGTAACAAATTTGCGGATTAAGTGAAACATGGGGATTTGGTGCCCCGGGAAATGGTCCATATACAAAATATGATTTATTTAATTTTTCTTTTAACCTTTTAAGAAGTTAGAGGTCTAACCCCTAGGGTCATAGATTAAACCCTTGACTTTTGGATTAATTGCAAAACTATATTTATCATTTGGATTAAGTCTTAAAATTCAAAAAAAAAAAAAAAGAAGTATTTTGATACACCCTTGTCTACGGTGATGGATTAGTAGTAGTTACCAGTCACCCACTGATTTCCATCTTAGCATTGCACCTCATCTACTTAATTAGGACATTGATCATTTGCTGATTAGTGCGTCAAATTCTTCTGTAATAGAAGAAAGATAGTTAAACTACTACAGTCACTTTTAACAAGTGGAGGCTGGAGAAAGACTTCTTGGTAATGTGAGACATTGATCAATCACCAAACAAAGAGCAATGAAATTTTATTTTTTTTTTCTTTTGAGGATAGCAGAGAGACAATTAAATCGTTACAATCAGTTCCAGAAAGTGAAGATAAGGGAGACTTATCCTTTAACATATTAGTGCTTCAGATTCTCTTGGGCATTTTTTGATTTATCAGACAAAAGGGGCTCCTCCAAATCAACATTGCAAGTCCTCTTGAGAGATTCATCTACGATGACTTTTACAGCTTGTGCTTCTTCAACTTGTCGTTTCAGATTGGTCTCCAATTTGAGTCCTTGAAGGTCCTCGGCTTTTCCCCACAGCACCACATAAAGTCCAGCAATCACCCCAACTGCACTTATCAGGCTGCATTATGGATCAAAAAAGAAGCTTTTCTTTAGACTGAAAAGCTGGCTTTGGAAATCGTTAAGGCTTATTCATGAAAAATCTCATTATCCTACCTTCCTATATAGACCTCTTCGTGTAGAAATATTGCAGCAAAGATGGTCACCGTGACCGTGGATAGAGGGCTGAACATGGCACAGAAGAGAGGTCCTCTTTGCGAAATACACCATGCTTGAACGAAAAATGCAGCAGCTGATCCTACAAGTCCCTGTCGTTAATGCCAATTAATAAACCCACTTCAGTGATTTTGATATTTCAAGAATATATTTCAGTTTTTCTTGGACTGGTTTAATAGCTTTGTTCTATTTCTATCTTCACAATATTGATCTAGTTTGAAACTTACTGCATAGAAACAACAAGCAAGTTCAAGGTACGAATGCAACTTCCAAGCTGCTTGGTCTGGCTCCAAGAAGAGGGCAACGATTCCTGATTGTAACGTCGCCATGAAACACGTCCAAGCCGATAGGGATAGGTGGTCCGGATGGCTTACAGAAACGGGGACCTGTCACACACGAATTCCTAAGAAGTATATAAAGATGAACAGGGCCGTAAATGGGCTACAGTTGGGCCTAATTAGTGGGCGTAAACACCCAATTAATGGGACAAATACCCCATGCGCCTTTTTAAACCCTAACCCGCCAGTATAGATCCGGATCTCACCCAACCGTACCAATTAAGTGGCTAGTAGGATAGAATCTTAAATATGGAATGGAATGGAATGGAAATAGGAATAAGAATCTTAAAAAATTGTATTTGGTACCTATTTTGGAATGGTAATTCTCATTCTCTAAAAAATGCAGATTCCATCAAATGAGAGAATTTAAATTTCATCACTTGGGTGATGGAATCTGGATTCTATCATGTGGTGTAATCCTATCTTAATGTATAATCACTATTACACTATTTATTTTTTAAGTAAATGACAAAAATATGTTATAAATATAAAAAATTATAAGTATTTATAATATTATTTATTAATATATTATATATTACATATATTTATTATTATATTATAAATTGTATAATATGATCCATTATGTATTATATAATTTATTATATTTATATAATATAATATATACATATATAACTTATTAATATAATACGTTAATAATCTAAGACATAAAAAAAAATTTAAAAATGAAGAATTAAATTATTAAAAAAAAACTAAACATCATTTTATAAAGTTTCAATAACTATATATATATATTATAATATTATATTATTAAATTATTTATTTTGAAATTTTATATTTAAGGATAGAATATAAATTTTTAAATTTTTAAATTTTTATTATATTTATAATATATTAAAAACAAAAGTTATTTAACTGTTTCTAACAAAATGTATTTTTATCTCTCAATATTCTTTTTATTTCCTTTCCTACTTCCATTCTGAGATACTAAACACAATGATGAAATGAGAATTTTCATTTCATAAATGCATACCAAACATACTCATGAGAATCTTAATTGCATTCATTCTCATTCCCATTCCCATTCTCATTCTTAGTCATTTCTTATATATATATATATATATATATATATATTGCAAACAAGCAGCATCTGAAAATGAATAAAACTTTTCTTTTCTTAGAAATGGGTTATGTGAATATTTTTTTTTCTTTTCTTTGTCTAATAATTGATGCGTATTTTCTATTTAAAAAATAAATAATTAATTGAGGCCTGTTTGGATACGAGATTACCTGAAAAATTATCCAAAAAGACCAGCAACAGCAACTTCCGAAGAGGAGGAATGAGCCAAGAAGCCAATTTTCACTACCGGAGCTGAGAAGAGATTTTATTGGTAGTAATTCCGAGTTAAGAAGCTTTGGGCCTCTCAGAAGTGTCATGGAAACAGCTCCAACCACACAGATGACAGTTCCTACGATCTTGGCAACACTTCTCAAACTTCTGAAGTTTATTTTTTCCAATCTGACCAATCATTACATTTTATAAAACCCATTAAAGTTAAAATTTACAACTTTCTAAGAAATTAATAAATGGATCCTACATTGGAGTAGATGTAAGTTACCCAAGAATGGATGCAATGACAAATGTTATGGCCGGGACTAGATTAGACATTGCACTTGCCATGGAAGATGAAGCTAAGTATATGCCTTCAAAATATATGTTCTGGTTGATCGTTACCCTGCCAAAAAATAAATAAATAAATAAAATTCAAACACAAACCTTGACCATTTCTTCAAGGTAACTTGAAGGTAACTTTGTTTCATAATTAAGCTTACCCCACAAGGGAAGCCAAAAATATCAGACAGAAGCTTCTTGATCCCAAGGATGATCTGTCTTTCCTGCAACAACGCTTAAATGACACAAAATTACAAAGAAATAGAACCTGGATAGTAAAGGTTGTAGTAAAATCTTATCTCTTCTGAGTTCTATATATATGAGT
The DNA here is from genome assembly GCA_911865555.2 of Thlaspi arvense. Taxonomy (NCBI): domain Eukaryota; kingdom Viridiplantae; phylum Streptophyta; class Magnoliopsida; order Brassicales; family Brassicaceae; genus Thlaspi; species Thlaspi arvense. The sequence continues at coordinate 37,016 of CAJVSB020000327.1, forward strand.
TCTACATATATGTGCATATATATGCAACTATTCTGCTCCGATTTGTTTCCCGAAGCAGTTTTTTGTTTTGAAAACCTTCGGGAAGTTGTTTCCAAGAAGTACATTCCCGAGATTTTACGAAAAAAACTTTTGTCTTTTTTTTCAAAAATTAATAAAAAGTTGTTTTCAGGACTGAAAAGATTCATAAAACAATAGAATTCTCAACATTTTCACTATTTTATGTTTTCAAAAGTACAGGAAATGAATGGAACCAAAAAAAAAAAAAAAAAAGGAAAGAAAAAACACAGGAAATGAAAACCGAAGATAGAAAACAAAAGGCATAATATAAATCCAAACAGATCATATATCTTCTGTTTTCAGTTTCCATGTTTTTTGATTTTGCAAGACAGAATTAAAAAAACCCTGAAAATATTAGGGAACTCTATTCTTTTCATATTGCTTTCATTTTGGAGTGGAAATAGTTATTTTATTTTTTTTAAAAATAAAATCTTATTGATTTTGGAAAAAGTATATGTTATCTGAAAAGTCAACCGGGAATATTTTCCAAATGGGTTTCGTGTTTTCAGAAACAGAAAAACTGATTTCGTACAACAAATCCTAACATGTCTTACATTAGGCTTTTCTTGACTGGTACCCACCTCGCGAAATAAGCTATAGGAGCCATGACCAGGGTGGCTATGCAATGCCTGTAGAACACAAAGACTCTGGGGCTCATGCCTTGAAGGAGAGCAGCTCTGGTGGAGATGGCAAGCCCTGCATAAGCGAACTGCATTGCAACCATAGCCACTACAGGCTTGTAGTAGTCATGAAAGCCATCCATCCTCGGTTGCCCAGAACAAAACAATAACAAAGTAACTTATGATTAAGCACCATATATAATGCTAGCTTCCAAACTCGTGCACATGCACATTTCACGTGCTTCTCTACTTCCATGCTCCTTCTAACCCATCTTGATCTGTTTGTTGAGCTGTATAAAATAAAATGCATAACAGCAGTCACGAGTTGTCTTACTAGTAATTTACAATGGTCGGAACAGAAATGAGAATAGGATGGACTATATTATAGGTTTAATTCTGATAAGGATAATTCAAAAGCAATTTAATTTTAATAATAATCTTTGTAAATACATTTAATATGACCCAAAAAAAAAAGGAAGTTTTGAATGGATTTTGGTCTGTAAATACACTATTTCGGAACATTAAAATGTTAGTAATGCGATGAATAATGTTAGTAAAATTGCAGATGGACAAAGTCAGATAAGCCCGTTGATAATTACTCATAAAGATTGGTGTTGGATTATGTTCTTCCACAAAAACCGGGTCGTCAAGGACAAACCAGCTAAGCAAAAGCTAATTTATGATGTTATGTCTGTGTGTATTTTTATTTTATTGTAATATAGAAGTCAGGTCTGTTTGTAATTTAGACTAATTAAGAGAGCATCTTCCCACGTTATCTCTCACACTCGACTGTGAGGGATCCTCATGGCGCCGCACCTCCCCTCATTTGTTTAAAGAAACAACATTAATTTTCAGGGTCCAAACAAGAGAGATGTTTGGCAATGATCGGAAATGAAAGGAATTTGAAGTCGCCGAGACTTTTTTGAAACAAATTAAGTTTTAAATTTTGATTTGATAATTCAAAAGGTTTAAATTATTTGAACAAAATCGACAGGGAGAAATGAATAATAAATCTCTAAAATATTTGGCAATTCACCTAGCAAAATTTAAAATATTTGTCTTTTTTTATAAAAAATATAAATCGTAAATCTATTAATATAATACATCAATTCAATCGTAAACATTATCTTTTCTGAGGAAATTAATTTGTATTAATTCTATCTTGGGGCCATCAAATTGGCTGGCGCTGATGGTTCGGTGAGTTGGACGGTAGATACGACATATTTCAAGATTCTGGTTAGCGCATCTCCACGTGGATTTAACTCCAAACACACGTCAAAGTTGTAATATTGTAGCGTCTAAGGTCGTATCAGACCAAGGTTCAAAGAACTTGGTTCCTTAGATTTAAAATAACTTTTTTTAAAAAATTATACGCTGTTTCCCTCTTTGTGTGCGTGCCTGCGTGCATGTGTGTCACGGTCCAAACCTTCGTCAGTTATCAGTATTAGGGTTCATCAATCCTAATCAATCTTACAACTACCTTATATGATCAAATCAAATATATCATATCAGTAATATCAGTCACAACAAACAAACTCACATCCTTAAATACAAACTAGAATTTCGTCTCAAAAAATAAATGAGCAATCTAGAGTACAAAATGATAACACAAAGAAGCATGCTTGTACATCAATCGAATCTCGAAGTTTAACTCGAATCACCACTAATTGGCATACGAACAGTCACCCCGATTTAGAAAGATAATAAAAGGGCGAGTCATAAAATTAGTGAGTATAAATGATACCTAATCTATACATGTTAGGATACACACCATATGTTAAAACCGTACATATACATATATAGTGAGTGGTAACACATCAAAACAAGTATGTAATAGTATCATCATAATCAATCATCTTATCACATCACCACCTAGGGCACTTCTCGGATGCTATGGCCCATCGTCCACCGGCTGAGCCCATGGCATCCCAAACTCATCACCGGACCTAGGGCACTTCCTGGATGCTACGGCCCACTGTCTGCTAGCTAAACCCCTAGCATCTCAATTATATCACACGATACAATCCTATATATGAGTTAAAAACAAATACAGATACATATATAGTTCATATATTGAAAACTTATGTCAACATATCAACATAGTTTACTGACTATTCACAAATTACATAACACATATCTCATATATAACATATATCAAAATACAGTTCACAAAAACATATAATTAGTCATGCCAGAAAGCCACAGTAGGAAAACGTATGTATAAAGAGAGTATCATCACTTACAATACAAAAGCCGAGCTAAAAGAAAGTCCCAAATCACCTTCACCTGACTCACCGGACCGGGTGCACCTCTGCCAGTGTATCTGTAACCACAATATCACAAAATCATAATCGACACTAAAACCGCCACAAGAAAAGGGCTTGATAGCCTAAAATTGGGCTCAAATCCTACTTCAAGACCTTATACTCATCTCGAGGCTCACTACTCATCACCCAAAACCCATATGACTTACTAACACTCATCAAAATCCCTTAAAACCCCTTGAACCATAGTGAACCAACCTCCAAAACCCTCAAACTGGCTTAAACTAGCCTAAAACTACCTTAACCCGAACTGAACAGGTTGTGAAAATCTCAAAATTGGATTGAACTAGTCTCAAAACCATAGGAACTGGTTTGCAACGATCAAGAACCGCCCAAAACAAGCTGAACTAGTCGCAAAAGCCCTTAAACCAGCTTGAACTAGGCTAGTTCAACCAAAAAATCAAATTTTCGATCGAATCAGACCTCCCCAAACCCCCGGACCAACTTGGTTCAAAAGTTCACATCCTCTTGAATCGGGAACTAGTTCAACCTTCAAAATCTAAGTTGGTTTAAGCATTGAATCGGTTGGCCAAACCTTGAACCAACAATAGTAGATCCAATCAGCAGACCTTTTTTTCGGCAAATTGTCAAAGCCTAATGGGCGGCAACTGGCTAGGCCCAAGCCATTTGGGCCCAGCCCATGCCAACCCTAAGGCTCGGCCCAGCCCAACTTGCATGGCCCTTTCCCTAGCCCGAGCCCAACTAGGATTGCGCTCACACCATCCCAGTCTAGCCCAGGCCCCAACTACCTGGGCCTAGGCCCTTCCCAGCCTGGCTGAGTCGACCCGATGAGTCAGGTCAACCCAGCTGGGTCAACCTTGCATGGACTCGGATACATCCGAGTCTGTCTCCTTCACCTGGTTGGCAACCCGATTGCTCAACCAAGTCTATAGAGAACCCAAAAGTAAGAAAACGCCCAAAATTTTAGTTTCAGAGCTTACCCGAGCCGATCAACACTCCAAGACAGCCAAACCAAACCAGGTGAACCAGCCCTCACACTTTAATCGGAAGAATCACTAATCAAACAAGCTCAAAACCAGAAAAATCCCTTTAAGCTCGCAGTAAGCTCTATCGACCAAGAAAACCAGAAATTCCTCTCACTCTCTCACTAGAATTCAAAATTAATTGAGGGGAAACAATTGTAAACACCAAATCCACTAATTTAAGCCATCAAAAGCTGGAAAAGTGGCTTTAATAATTGCAGTATGGTGTGAAAAGCTTCAATCCCCCTGTTAGACTAAAACTTTCTTCTCACTCAAGATCCAATCCATCAAACCTCCATTTTTTTCAATTTCACCCCTCAAATTTTCAATTGAGTTCTTACATCTTTCAATTTCTTCAATTTGGCCCCCAACAATTTCAATTTAGCCCAAAACTTTCAAATTTTTCACATTAGCCCCCGAAACTCAAAATTACTACAATTAAGCCCTCTGAAAATTTCAATACAACCCCTAAAACTTTTAATTCAAGCAATTAAGCCCCTAATGAATTTAATTAAATAATTTCCCTAATATATTTAAAATAGGGTCATTACAGTGTGTGTGCGTGTGTGTGAATATTTTGTAATCATATGTACTCTCTTTCAATGACAAATGGCAATACTTGGAAGCTTGAAAAGCGACCATTTACTTATATGTAATTACTTATGGATTAAGTCTTCATTATGCCCTAATTAACTAGTTTAATTTGTTCGCGTCAGTCCCTCTTTTTGATTTAGTGAAATGTGATCATTCAATATCCATTACAACCAAATTGAGCTGTCCCACTCATATCCTGTCTAGCTCCTTTCCACTCTTGCCCTATCATTGATCGTGTTGCCTTTGTTTCAACCCTTCATCATCATCATTACTATAGTTATAAACGGGTCAAATTCGGATCAAATTAAGATAATCCGAGTCCAAATCCGATTACACATGTGTATAATCAAATTCGACCTAAGATCCTGTAAGATTTTTATATATAACTACTATGTTCAAATTTGATAAAAATATGAAATTTGAGTAAAAAATTCTATCAGAATAACAGTTAACAATAATTAAAATTAAATACCCAATAAGTAAAAGACATGTAAAATCAAATAAATTGTTATTTATGAATAATCAAATTTTATATAATATTTATGTTTAAGTTTTTTGATTTTATAAAAATATAAACAAAATTCAAAAATAAATTGTTATTTATGAATGATTAAGAAAAACTTTTGTTATATAATATATTACAAGAAAAGAGCTCGATAGCCTAAAATCGGGCTCAAGTCCTGCTCCAAGACCTTACACACATCTCAAGGCTCACTACTCATCACCCAGCACCCATGTGACTAACCAACACTCATCAAAATCCTTTAAAACCCCTTGAACCGTAGTGAACCGACTGCCAAAACACTCGAATTGGCTTAAACTAGCCTAAAACTAGCTTAACCTGAATTGAACCGGCCATGAAAATTTCAAAATTGGATTGAACTAGCCTCAAAACTATAGGAACCAGTTCGAATCAGTCAAGAACCGCCCAAAACAAGCTGAACCGGCTGCAGGAGCCCTTAAACCAGCTTGAATTAGGCCGGTTCAACCAAAAACATCAAATTTTCGGTCGAATCATACCTCCCTAAGCCCCTAGACCAACTTCGTTCAAAAGTTCACATCCTCTGAAACCAGGAACTGGTTCAACCTTAAAAATCCGAGTTGGTTTGACCACTAAACCAGTCAATCAAACCTTGAACTAGCAATGGTTGGTCCAGTCAATAGACCTTTTCTTTTTTTTGGCCCATTGTCAAAGCCCAATGGGTGGCCAACTAGCTAGGCCCAAGCCATTTGGGCCTAGCCCATGCCAACCATAATGCTCAAGCCAGCCCAACTTGCTTGGCCCTTTCCCTAGCTCGAGCCCAACTGGGACTAGGCTCGCACCGCCTCAGTCTAGCCGAGGGCCCAACTACCTGGGCCTAAACCTTGCCCAGCTATGGAAACCCAATTGCTCAATTGGGTCTGTAGAAAACCCCAAAGTAAGAAAACGTACAAAATTTTAGTTTTAAAGCTTACCCGAGCCGATCAACACTCCAAGACAGCCAAATCGAACCAAGCGAACCAGCCTCACACTTTAATCGAAAGAATCACCAATCAAACAAGCTCAAAACCAGAAAAATCCCCTCAAGCCCGCAGTAAGCTCCGTCGAGCAAAAAAACCAGAAATTCCTCACTCTTTCACTAGAATTCAAAATTAATTGAGGGGAAACAATTGTAAACACCAAATCCACTAATTTAAACCATCAAAAGCTAGAAAAGTGGCTTGAATAATTGTTGTATTGCATGAAAAGCTTCGGTCCCCCTGCCAGATTGAAACTTTCTGCTCACTTAAGATCCAATCCATCAAACTTCCATTTCTTTCAATTTCACCCCTCAAATTTTCAATTGAGTTCCTGCATCTTTCAATTTCTTCAATTTGAATCCCAACAATTTCAATTTAGCTCAAAACTTTCAAATTTTTCACATCAGCCCCCTAAACTCAAAATTACTACAATTAAGCCCTCCCAAAAATTTCAATACAACCCCTAAAACTTTTAATTCAAGCAATTAAGCCCCTAATGAATTTAATTAACTAATTTCCCTAATATATTTGAAATGGGGTCATTATAGTGTGTGTGTGTGCATGCGCGCGCACGCACTTGTGTGTGTGTGTGTGAATATTTTGTAATCATATAAATTCTCTTTCAATGACACATGTCAATACTTGGAAGCCTGAAAAGCGACCATTTATTTATTTGTAATTATTTATGGACTAAGTCTTCATTATACCCTAATTAACTTATTCAATTTGTTCACGTTAGTCCCTCCTTTCAATTTGGTGAAATGTGATCATTCAATATCCATTTACAACCAAATTGAGTTGTCCCACTCATATCCTGTCTAACTCCCATCCATTCTTGCCCTATTATTGATTGTGTTGCCTTAGTTTCAACCCATCATCATCATCATTACTGGAGTTATGATTCGGATCAAATCAAGATAACCTGAGTCCAAATCCGATTACACATGTATAATCAAATCCAACCCAAGATCCTATAAGATTTTTACATATCACTACCATGTCCAAATTTGATAAAAATACGAAATTCGAGTAAAAATTCTATTCTAAATAATAGTTAATAATAATTAAAATCAAGTAACCAATAAGTAAAAGACGTAGAAAATCAAATAAATTGTTATTTATGAATAATAAAAATTCATGTAATATTTATATTAATTATTTTGATTTTATTAAAATATTAACAAAATTCAAAAATAAATTGCTATTTATGAATGATTAAGAACAACTTTTCCTATATAATATATAACAAGAAAAGGGCTCGATGGCCTAAAACCGGGCTCAAATCCTACTCCAAGACCTTACACACATCTCGAGGCTCACTGCTCATTACCAGAGACCCATGCAACTCACCAACACTCATCAAAATCCCTTAAAACCCCTTGAACCACAGTGAACTGACCTTCAAAACCCTCGAACTAGCTTTAAAAAGCCTAAAACTACCTTAACCCGAACTGAACCGCCCATGAAACTCTCAAAATTGGAATGAACTGGCCTCGAAAACATAAGAACATGTCTGAATCGGTCAAGAACTACCCAAAACAAGATAAACTGGCCACAAGAAACCCTTGAACCGGCTTGAACTAAACCAGTTCAACCAAAAATATCAAATTTTTAGTCGAATCGGACCTCCCCAAACCCCCGGACCAACATGGTCCAAAAGTTCACATCCTCTTGAATCGGGAATTGGTTCAACCTTCAAAATCCGAGTTGGTTTGACCACTGAACCGGTCAATCAAACCTTGAATCAGCAATGGCCGATCCAATTAACAGACATTTTTTTTGGCCCATTGTTGAAGCCCAATGGGTGGCCAATTGCCTAGGCCCAACCTATTTGGGCCCAACCCATGCCAACCCTAAGGCTCGGCCCTGCCCAACTTGCTTGGCCCTTTCCCTAGCCCGAGCCCAACTGGGACTGGGCTCGCACTAGCCTAATCTAGCCGAGGACCCAACTACTTGGGCCTAGACCTTGCCCAACGTAGCTAAGTTGACCTAGTAGGTTGGGTCGACCTAGCTGGGTCAACCCTGCACATCCTGAATACATTCAAGTTCGTCTCTTTCACCTGGTTGGCAACCCCGTTGCTCAACCAGGTCTGTAGAGAACCCGAAAGTAAGAAAATGCACAAAATTTTAGTTTTAGAGCTTACCCGAGCCGATCAACACTCAAAGACAGCTAAACCGAACCAGGCAAACTAGCCCTCACACTTTAATCGGAAGAATCACTAATCAAACAAGCACAAAACTGAAACAATCCCCTCAAACCCGCAGTAAGCTCCGTCGACCAAGAAAACAAAAAATTCCTTTCACTCTCTCACTAGAATTCAAAATTAATTGAGGGGAAACAATTGTAAACACCAAATCCACTAATTTAAGCCATCAAAAGCAGGAAAAGTGGTTTGAATAATTGCAGTATAGCGTGAAAAGCTTCGGCTCCCTTGTCAGACCGAAACTTTTTGCTCACTCAAGATCCAATCCATCAAACTTCCATTTTTTTCAATTTCACCCCTCAAATTTTCAATTGAGTTCCTGCATCTTTCAATTTCTTCAATTAGCCCCCAACAGTTTCAATTTAGCCCAAAACTTTAAAATTTTTCACATCAACCCTTAAACTCAAAATTACTGTAGTTAAGCCCTCCCAAAATTTCAATACAACCCCTAAAATTTTTATTCAAGTAATTAAGCGCCTAATGAATTTAATTTTCTAATTTCCCTAATATATTTGAAATGGGGTCATTATAGTGTGTGTGTGTGTGTGTGTGTGTGAATATTTTGTAATCATATAAATTCTCTTTCAATGACACATGGCAATATTTGGAAGCTTGAAAAGTGACCATTTACTTATTTGTAATTACTTATGGACTAAGTCTTCATTATACCCTAATTAACTTATTCAATTTGTTCACGTCAGTCCCTCCTTTCAATTTGGTGAAATGTGATCATTCAATATCCATTACAACCAAATTGAGTTGTCCCACTCATATCCTGTCTAACTCCCTTCCACTCTTGCCCTATCATTGATCGTGTTGCCTTTGTTTCAACCCTTCATCATCATCATTATTGGAGTTATAAACAGGTCAGATTCGGATCAAATTAAGATAATCTGAGTCCAAATCCGATTACACGTGTATAATCAAATCCAACCCAAGATCCTATAAGATTTTTACATATCACTACCATGTCCAAATTTGATAAAAATACAAAATTCGAGTAAAAATTCTATTCTAAATAATAGTTAATAATAATTAAAATCAAGTAACCAATAAGTAAAAGACGTAGAAAATCAAATAAATTGTTATTTATGAATAATAAAAATTCATGTAATATTTATATTTAATTATTTTGATTTTATTAAAATATTAACAAAATTCAAAAATAAATTGCTATTTATGAATGATTAAGAACAACTTTTCCTATATAATATATAACAAGAAAAGGGCTCGATGGCCTAAAACCGAGCTCAAATCCTACTCCAAAACCTTACACGCATCTTGAGGCTCACTGCTCATTACCAGAGACCCATGCAACTCATCAAAATCCCTTAAAACCCCTTGAACTGCAGTGAACTAACCTTCAAAACTCTCGAACTAGCTTTAAAAAGCCTAAAATTACCTTAACCTGAACTGAACCACCCATGAAACTCTCAAAATTGGAATGAATTGGCCTCAAAACCATAGGAACAGGTCTGAATCGATCAGGAACTACCCAAAACAAGCTAAACTAGCCATAGGAACCCTTGAACCAGCTTGAACTAGGCCGATTCAACCAATAACATCAAATTTTCGGTCGAATCGGACCTTCCCAAACCCCTGGACCAACATGGTTCAAAAGTTCACATCCTTTTGAACTGGGAACTGGTTCAACCTTCAAAATCCGAGTTGGTTTGACCACTGAACCGGTCAATCAAACCTTGAACTAGCAATGGTCGATCCAATTAACAGACCTTTTTTTTCGGCCCATTGTCGAAGCCCAATGGGCGGCCAATTGGCTTGGCCCAACCTATTTGGGCCCAACCCATGCCAACCCTAAGGCTCGGCCCTGCCCAACTTGCTTGGCCCTTTCCCTAGCCCAAGCCCAACTGGGACTGGGCTCGCACCGGCCCAGTCTAGCTGAAGGCCCAACTACCTGGGCCTAGACCTTGCCCAGCCTGGCTAAGTCGACCCGGTGAGTCGGGTCAACCTAGTTGAGTCGACCCTACACGGACCCGAATACATTCGAGTCCATCTCCTTCACTTGGTTGACAACCCGGTTGCTCAACTGCACCCAAAAGTAAGAAAACGCACAAAATTTTAGTTTCAGATCTTAACCGAGCCGATCAACACTCCAAGATAGCTAAACTGAACCAAGCGAACCAGTCCTCACATTTTAATAGGAAGAATCACCAATCAAACAAGCTCAAAACTGGAAAAATCCCCTCAAGCCCGCAATAAGCTCTGTCGACCAAGAAAACTAGAAATTCTTCTCACTCTCTCACTTGAATTCAAAATTAATTTAGGGGAAATAATTGTAAACACCAAATCCACTAATTTAAGCCATCAAAAGCTGGAAAAGTGGCTTTAATAATTGCAGTATGGTATGAAAAGCTTCAATCCCCCTGTGAGACTGAAACTTTCTGCTCACTCAATATTCAATCCATCAAACCTCCATTTCTTTCAATTTCACCCCTCAAATTTTCAATTGAGTTCTTACATCTTTCAATTTCTTCAATTTGGCCCCCAACAATTTCAATTTAGCCCAAAACTTTCAAATTTTTCACATTAGCCCCCGAAACTCAAAATTACTACAATTGAGCCCTCTGAAAATTTCAATACAACCCTTAAAACTTTTAATTCAAGCAATTAAGCCCTTAATGAATTTAATTAACTAATTTCCTTAATATATTTAAAATTGGGTTATTGCAATGTGTGTGTGTGTGTATATTTTGTAATCATATAAATTCTCTTTCAATGATGCATGGCAATACTTGGAAGCTTGAAAAGCGACCGTTTACTTATATATAATTACTTATGGATTAAGTCTTCATTATGCCCTAATTAACTTATTCAATTTGTTCACGTCAGTCGCTCCTTTCAATTTAGTGAAATGTGATCACTCAATATCCATTTACAACCAAATTGAGTTGTCCCACTCATATCCTGTCTAGCTCCTTTCCACTCTATGCCCTATCATTAATCGTCTTCCTTTGTTTCAACCCTTCATCATCATCATTACTAGAGTTATAAATGAGTCAAATTCGAATTAAATTAAGATAATATGAATCCAAATCCGATTACACATGTGTATAATCAGATCAAACCTAAGATCCTATAAGATTTTTACATATCACTACCATGTCTGAATTCGATAAAAATACAAAATTCAAGTAAAAAATCTGATCCGAATAACAGTTAACAATAATTAAAATCAAATAACTAATAACTAAAAGACGTGTAAAATTAAATAAATTTTTATTTATAAATAATAAAAATTTATGTAATATTTATGTTTAATTATTTTAATTTTATTAAAATAGAAACAAAATTCAAAAATAAATTGCTAATTATGAATGATTAAGAAGAACTTTTTTTATATAATATGTTTCAAAAATTTTAATAGGATTTCAATAATTTATAAAATTATTAAGTTTTATTTGTATTATAGTTAAAATTTAGAAAATTTTGTAATTAATTTATTCAAGTGCTACATGAAATGTCCAAATAATTAATTATTAAATATAATGCCTAATAGAAAAACTAGAATTAGGGAAAGTAGAAAAATATTCTAGAATAATTTCAAAAAAATATACATTATTTTACTAAATAAAATACCTCACAATATAAATTAGTGCATTATTAATTGTAATGTCACATATATTGTATTATAGATAAAAATATTTATTAATATATATATTATTAATTAAATAAATAATATTATTAAAATATTCAAATTCAGATTTTTAACGGATCAAACTGCTTAATTCTATATTCAGTTCACTTATTTCGGATTACAGATATTTATAATCGAATTTAATTTATCGGATATTTCAATTGGTTAAGGAGCGCAAAATTCGGATCGGATTCGAATTAAAATATAACCCATTGATAGCCCTAGTTGTTATTGCTGCAGCCAATTATTCCTTCATCAACCTTCAACTAATCTAACTTGACAAGTCATACAAGTTCAACCTGGTTAATTCAAAGTATTTAATTTGTGTTCAGGGCAATTGAAGTATCAGAGTAAAGGAGATATGAGAAACAACTGTAATCAAAGTTATAGAGAGGATGGAATTATTGAGGGGAGTTAGAATTGATATTAGCGGAGGAACCAAATTTACCTGTAAACTGAAGTCGAAGAGCTACCTTTGTTTAAATTAAAGTTGGAGGACCAATTTGAACAAATTAGATATGTTAAGGGAGTGATGGAGAACCCAATACTTATTAGTAGGTTTTCTCACGCGTTAATTAATGAAAGAAAATGTGAATTAAGATTTTTGTATTTCAGTCTTTTTTATGCTCCAACAGAAGATAAGCAATATGAAAAAAAAGAAAGAAATACAATGGTTATTTTTGCATGATACGACAATTTTTAATTATGATTTTAACTTCTATGGCAGTTCTAAAAATTACCATAATTGTGTCTATTATTCAATATAATACAATGATTCAAGCTCAACTGCCATGAAAACCATAATAATTTATGACAGTAAATTATGACTGTTAGGGAGTGCCATAAATTATGGAACTCAATATGACCTATATGGAATTAAATAGTATAATTAGATTATAAGAATTAGTGTCATTACTTTATTTAACATATATAAAGAATCCAAAATCCTCAGTTATTTAATAGAATATGAATTTTTAGTTTTTAACAATGCAGTAGTTAACTATTTTAATATAAAAATTCATTTAGTATTTTTAGTAAAATTTTAGTTTATTAAATGTGATTACTGAATAAAACAAGAAGCAACCTCGAGATAGGAGTGCAAGTGCCAAAGCTTCAATGATCTGGAAACACGGCAGAGACAGAGATCTGTTTTAAAGAAGCAGAAGCACAAACTGCTTCCAAAGAGAAGCAGACAAGAGTCGTTACCTCCCAAGCCCAAAAGCGGCTTATCTAACTGCTGAAAGTGGAAGTTATGAACCTTTGGACCCTTGAAAACAGCCATTGGTGCCACCCCGGACTCCCGATCTTGTCATTCCAAAAAGTGGGAAGCATTTTAGAGGCAGTAATTCTTTTAAGAGACGTAAAAAGTGAAAAGAAAATTAAGGAGACTCAAAATCAAGTTAAGAATTTGGTTGGGCAGTTAAGGAAAGGCAATGAACCAAACATCTCAAGTTATCTAAATAGCTTAGAAATACCTTGCTTTCGAGCAAAAAGATAAAGAACATTTAAGGGTTCCCATAAAAATGAAACTAAACGAAGAAATAATTTTGAGTTGATTATGATATAATCCCATGCATTTTCTGCAACTACTCGCCCGAAGAAGGAAGGCATTAGAAAAGTTATGAGGGTTAAATTGGTAATTGCACTATCCGTTGACAAAAGTTCTAGATAATTAATTAAATGTGGAAAACCTACCCAAAAAACGACTCTTGAATGTCAAACAAAAAGCTTCTCCATCCAAACGCACCTGCTTCTTCCTCTCCTCCAAGGTTTCTTTCTAAATTCAACATTTTCCTGTCATTACTTGAGTAGGTTTACGTTATGTCTCCATTTTAAATATTTCAGAACCTTCATGCTATCATTTATTAATTTTTTTTTTTTTATTTTTGAAAATTATCGTATTTCTATTATAAAAACCAAATAGTTGAAATTATGTCAATTTGAAAGAGAGTATGTGTACGGAGATTTTTTTTTATTCATTTCATTTTCTTTCAATAAATTAAAATTTTCAAAATTTTTATATTAATATATTAAAATTTTATATGAAATCAAATTTTAGTTTGTGAGTTATTGCTTCAAACAACAAATAAAAACAATTCAATTATTTCAACTGCCGTTAAAACAATATCAACGGTTCATATTCTTTGGATTTGGACCTTGAAATCGACAGCCAACCGTCACCAACTACCACGTGAAAAATGCAATTGGTGCAATTACTAGAGCCGTCACCAACTACCACGTGAAAAATGCAATTGGTACAATTACTAGAGCTGCAGTGGTTTAAAGAGTATATCTCAATAATGTACTCTTGTTGTATAGTGTTTTAAATTATTATATTATATTTAATAAATTTAATTTAAATTTAAATAAATTATTCAAATATGATTTTATTTCTCATCAGTGACCCACGAAAACGATATCAAACGAACCCTACATACAACAAATAACAATTTTCTTTTAAAAATTCCGTACATGCCTCTCTTCCAATTTAATTTATATCAATACCCTTGCCACCCTAAAAGATCCTGAGTAACGAATACTCTGGGCTCATGCCCTCCAATGGAGTAGCTCTAGAGGATGAGGCAAGCTAAGGCAAATTGAAAACTGATCATTGCCCTTGTGGGCTCCGAATCTTCTAATTTTTCGTCTGGTATTTAAAGACTAATATATCTCTTCCTTTTCCTTTTTGTTTTTAAGGTAGATCTGTTATATTTATTGTCTCGAAATATAGGCAGATATCTTGAATTTATTGCCTCCAAACATGTACATGTGCCCTAAGATGAGTGGGGCTGTGGGATAAGTTGTCGTTGAGATGTTTTGTTTTTGGAGATTTTTACGTAATTTTTGAACTGAGATTTATTTATGAGCAATGATCAATTGACACCTAATTTAAATGTAAGGCACTTACACCACCTCTCACGTTTTTGATTTGGTCAAAATCAACGGATGACATTAATTTTATCTATCGAAATTGTTAGAAATTAATGTCAATTAATGTCATCTGTTGATTTTGACCAAATCAACGGTGTGAGATGTAGTGTAAGTGCCTTACACTTACACTAAATGTTAATTAATCCTTCATCTTTATTTATATATTGTCTTGAGCATAAGTTACTCATTATTTCTAGAAACAAAATGTATATATGATCCAAATTTTTTTTATAGAACGACCAATGGCCAAATATATCTATCCAAACAAAACAATCTAAACTCAACCAGAATAATTATAAGAAAAAACTAAATTAAAATTCACCAATAAAAAGTTAAAAATGCTTATACAATTGATTTCAGAAATCCTTAACATAAATTCAATTATAGACTTGATTTTTCTTGTACCAATTTATCCTGAACCATTGAAAATTTTCCAATTCTTTATACCCTAGGATGCCTTAGTTTTGGACTATTGGAATGTTTTTAACTTTTTATCCTACAACAGTTAAAATCAGTTGTTAAATATTTGATTCTTTTTTTAAAACTCTGGTTGCACTTGAACTTTTTAAATGTATTTTTTTTCCTCCCATTCAAATGAAAAATTAGACTCTTTTTTTTGTCGAGAAGAGTTATAAACGATGTAAGGTTCCTAAAGAATAAAAACTCTTTAAAAAATAAAATTGCTCTCTTAAGATAATTATAGAAATTTGGATAAATCTAAAAATAAAATAAAAAATAATCTCTAATCAAATCCAAATCTTCCAAAAAAATTCTTCCCAATCATATCTCTCATTCTTTACAGGAACCAGCTCCCAATAGTTTTTAGTTCTAGTAGTGTGCCCTTGTTGATATTGTTGTTGACAATTAGATTTGTGATAGATGGAAAATGGTTTGATTGCTTTGTTGTTGAATTTATTTCATACCATGCATAGCTTGGAATGACACTTTGATACTGAAGTATGATTCATAATTTTTTTTTATGGCACGAGTAATGACCAAATATATCCACTCAAACAAAACAATTCAAGCTCAACTAGCATAATTATGGGAAAAAACTGGGTTAAAATTTATTAATAAAAAGTCAAGAATGTTTACATAATTATTTTTAAAAATTTTATCTAAACTCTAAGAAGAGCTCAATTACAAACTCGATTTCCCTTACATCAATTTATCTCAGACCAGTGTAATATGTTTAATTCTTTACTGTAGAATGCCTCAATTTTGAACTACTGGAACATCTCCAACTCTTTACTCTAGAATAGTTGAAATTAGTTATTGAATGGTTGATTCTTGTCGGAAAATTTTAGTTAAGTCTTGAACTTTTCAAATGTAATTTTTTTCCTTCTTCTTGAACATTTTAGAGGTATTTTTTTTCTTTCCAATCAAATGGAAAATTAGTCTCCTTTTTTATAGAAAAAAAATCCTAAAAGATTTAGTACTCTTGAAAGATAAAAAATCTTTAAAGAATAATATTGCCTTCTTAAGATATTTATAAAAAATTTGAATATATCTAAAAATAAAATAAAAATAATCCCTAATCAAATCCAAATCTTTAAAAAAAAAAAATTCTAGATCAATATATGTAATTACATCTTGTTCAAAATTTGAATTGAATTTGGATTATCATCAATGTTTGCATAACATTTTTGCATTGAAAACTTTAACATATTGAAACCAAGAATGATTTGGAATTAGATACTTAAAATGCTTTATTTTAAAATTTCAAAAATAAAAAAATAGAAAAGCTTAGAGAAAACATTTTAACAAAATTAATTAAAAAATAGATCCGAGCAATTTGATGGTATTAATTTAATTATGGTCTCATGTCCAATTACACAATTTAGTCACATGAGATATATTCATTTCATAGGCAACATGCCATATGCTGCAAATGCCTTTAATCCAGCTGTATATTTTCCCAAGGCCAAGCTGATTGGCTAGTTGTCCTCTCTTATTAATTTATTTCCATTTATGGGCCGGCTAAGCAAGTAGTTGCACAATTGACCCCAGTTTAATCTCCATAATAGCCTTGTAAACCTTGTAGATGACATATTAATTGTTACCGACATTTGAAGTTGCAACAAGACTTTGAATTGAAGTCGCAACAAGACTTTGAATTGAAGTCGAGTGCCAAATTATACGTTGTGGCAAAGAAGGTCAAGTTTGGCACCCCACCGTAATTTAATTGCCTGTAGCTTTCGTGGGACAATTAGCTGTGAATCCTTGTCATAACCCACTTGGATCACTAATGCCACTAAGGCGAGCCAAAATTGCAGTTGAATGGAAGGAAAAAAATGGTAAGTTTAAATTGGATGCATTGGCTATGACACCCAATCGCTCTTCCAATTATAGCTTACTCATTCAATAATGTGACAAATTAATAAATTCTTATCCATTTATTTGAAGAGGATTCCTAATCTTATATGATAAGTAACAAGCGTAAGTTCATGCATTCAAAATCTTTTCTATTGTTTTAATTAATATTAAATAATGACTAATTGAGAGAAGAGTCTTAACATTCATTATTTTAATATCAGTTTCAACATTTGATATTAATTTAATAGATATTAAAATTATTAACTTATTGAATTATTTCATAATATCATGTACTAGTGTCTTTTTCCATTGCCTTTGTTATGCATCACTAAAATAGGGTATGAGATGTATGTTATGCATTACTAAAATAGGGTATGAGATGTAGGACCCTACTCTCACTACTCTTCTTCTTCTTCTTCTTCTTCTTTTTTTATTTTTAATTGCAGCCGGGATTATAGTACAAGTTTTTGACCGCAAGATGAAAAAATAAAAAAATACAACCATAATAAAAATCAGAGCCCCGAAGCAGGAAGTGTGTGACTCACCAACTTCTGGCCCACCTAATTCCTTACCAATAACTGGTCTTTTTGTTATTGGCCGGTGGCTCCACGTGAGTGTCACCCACGTGAGAAACGCGAAATTTTTGACACCTTGCAATTAAATATTGGAAAAAATTAGTAATATTGCCTATATTAAATGGCATAAGAAATTTGAAAAGGTGACAATAAAATGTGCCTTCCAAAGCTAGACCTATTCAATACTCTGTCAAAATTGCTTTATCCCGTTTGGGTATAATTTTATTTTTATTGTATGCCAAAAGGGAGAGAAAAATGGAGAAGGGTGTGCTTGGTTTCAGTTCATAATCAATTAGAGTAAAAAGAGTTTTTACGTATAAAAAAAGCCAATACTAAGAGATTGGTGTTTCGCGAAACGGGTTGAAATAAAATGATCATGAAAGTAGGAATTTCTAATTTTAATTATAAATACAAGTAAATGTAATTATATGTCTAAAAATTAAATGCTAAATGCACTGCATATTTTGAGTAATGAGAAAGGTTGAGCTCTACTTTGAATTGTGAAAACTCTAACTTTACTTGGAACTTAGATAATATATAATATGTTGAAATCCTCTCGAAAGAATGTGAATAAGAATGTCAAAAAAAATATGTTTAGTAGATATTTTGAAATAAAAATTTTTATTCTCTAAGAAATGAGTGTTTCATCCTTTAAAAGAATTCTTATTTAAATATTAATTATTATATTGACATTTACTTTTTAAGTAATTGACAAAAATATATTATAGGTATAAAAAAAATTATAATATTTATAATATTATATATTAACATATTATATTACACTATAATAAATTGTATAGTAAGATTATGTATTATATATATCTAGTATAATATAATAAATTGTATAATATGATATATTATATCATTTATTATTTTTTTATAATATAAATAACTTATATATATATATATATATATACAATATACATATATATGAATTTAATATTTTAATGTTAGAATAAAAAATTAATTTTTAAAATTTTTTAATACATTAAAATATATTAAAAAAAATTTAAAAAAATTTAAATCTTTATAACAAAATGTATTTTTGTTTTTGGACATTTTTTTTTTTGTTTATTTTCTTATTTCTATTACAACATACCAAACATAATTATAAAATGAGAATCTTCGTTTTATCAATATGCATCAAACATACTCATAAGAATACTAATTCCACTCAATTTCATTCTCATTCTCACTTCATCAAAAATTATTTTATCATAACATATACTACCTCAATTCTTACCCGAGAAAGTTGGAAATCAAACCTGAAGTTCCAATTCACCCATCATAAATCGGCAATTACTGTTAAGACCCCACTAGAAATTAATTTCCGTAGAAAAACTACACCCCCAGGACTCCCCCACCTTCCAACAGTAGGAACATTTAAGTTTATGAGAGAGTTTGGCCATACCTACAGCGGTGCCGTGCCGTGCCTTTCCTTTCCCTGCCCTGCCCTGCCCTGCCCTGCTGGGACAGCTTAGATCATAAGAACTTGAAAGAAAAGTGACTTGGGTGAGGACTGCTGGACACTTCAGCAATTTTTTGTTTTTGGACTTTAAATTCTTTTTAGTTCTGGGGATAGTTGGCACACTGAGAGTAGTAGATTTTTAAAATTTTTAATCCCAAAAACATAGGAAAATTTTGATTTTTTTTATTTTTTGGATTATGCATTTTGAAAATCTTGATTTAGGTTTTCTAGATTTTCAAATTAGAATTTTGAGATTTAGTCACTGAATTTTTTTTTTCTGTATAAGAATATTCTAAAATATTGAATTTTCGTACTTTAAAACGTCTCGCACTATAAAACAATATGCAAGACTCTGAATCTTTCAAAATCAGTCCAACCACCCCAGTTTTTGTTCCTCTCTCTTTCTCTCTCTCTTCTTCCAGCTATAAGTACGAGATCGTATCAACTAAAGCACAACCTTCATTCGGACTAAGAACATAAACAGCTCTCTCTCTCTCTCTCTCTCTCTCTCTCTCGCTCGCTCGCTTGCTCTGTGTGTGTTCAGTTGTCCTTCCTAACTCTGACAGCATCACTGAAGTAGTTTAAGGGAAAAATTAACAAGAACAGAAAAAAGATTCTCAGTTCAAGACATGGTTGCAGCATTGTTTGCCTGGCCTTGGGAGAACTTGGGCCTCTTTAAGGTATGAAATCTCTGACCTCCTCCCCCCTCCCTCTCGCAGTTTATATGCTTTCATTATGTGTTTCTTTTAGTTTATTAATAAATAATTGAGAATATAGAAGAATGAAACGAAAATAAAGAGCAAGAGTGATTGGAATAAGGAGACTGGGGGTGTGAAAATTCTTATAAATCCTAAAAAAATGTAAAAATTTTTAAAGTTTTAATTCCCATGGAAACATGGAATTTTCCTGCTCGGTTTAGTTACTGACCATCATTTTCTGCTGTTTGATGCAGTTCCTGATATATGGGCCTTTCCTTGTAAAAGCTTTACACTCAGGAATTCAAGGGGTGACTTGGATGCTTTCTGTCTTCATATTCTAATCATATCTGGCCTTAGAATTTTCATTTATCAGCTATGGACTTCTTGCGTTAACATGCTTTTCCTCACCGGAAACCGTCGGATTCTACAACAGGGAGTTGATTTCAAGCAGATTGACAAAGAAGGGACTGGTAGGCCCTTTCTTTTCTTCTTTTTAATTTCTTCTCACGATTTGTAAAAATGGTTTCTTTTGACTACAACACTCCGGTGCCCAAGGGGCACCGGTACCCTCTCCCCTTCTGTGAGGGGGGGGGGGGCCAGTGGGGCCCCCTCACAATGCAGGGGGCCCCGCAGTGGGGCCCACCCCTTGTGAGAGGGGTGGGCACCATAGAATTCTCCTTGACTAATTGGTTTTCTTCTTCAATATTTCAGGGATAATTTCATAATTCTTCAAGCTCTGATGGCTTCGGTTGCATATTATGTCTTCCCATTCCTTTCCCTTCTTCCCCTCTGGGACCCAAGAAGCTTTATTGCTGCAACTCTCCTCCACGTGGTAGTTTCAGAGCCCCTGTACTATTGGGTGCACAGGTGTTTCCACGGGGATTATCTCTTCACCCATTACCACTCCCTCCACCATTCGTCACCAGTACCCCAGCCCCTAACTGGTACGTAAGCCAAATAAATTCGCAACCAACCTTCCTATTTAAAAGGTTTTATTTGGGAGATTGAGCCCATTTAATTTGTTCTTCTTCATCTTGTGTTGCTGTAGCTGGAAGTGCAACATTTTTGGAGCACCTTATTTTAACGGCTGTGATTGGGTTGCCTGTGCTTGGGAGCTGTACGATTGGATATGGATCTATAAGCATGATCTATGGCTATGTTCTGGTTTTTGATTTCTTGAGGTGTTTAGGGCATTCCAACGTAGAGATTGTTCCTCGTCAGTTGTTTGAGAAGCTTCCCTTCCTCAAATACCTTTTATATACCCCAACGTAAGTCCATATTTATGTAAATATTGAGGGATGTCAGAATCAAAATATACTTTTTTCTTTCACTAAATTTATGTCTGTATGTATATTTAAGTAACTAATCTAATAATTTAATCATTATTTATGTACAGATACCACAGCCTACACCACGAAGATATGTGCACTAATTATTGCCTCTTCATGCCCCTATTCGACGCATTGGGCGACACCCTCAACACAAAATCATGGGAACCACATAAGAGGACAAGTTCAAATGCAGGTAGTCTTCATATACATATAGACTCTTAATTTTATATCATTAGTCTAAATTTGAGAAAAATAAATTTAAATAAAATAAATTTGAAAAAAATAAATTACTAAATTTTGTTATGTAATTATACAGAATTATAAATATAAATACAAATAATAAATTTTTACTTTATTTTTTAAAAAATACAAATAATAAATTTTGTTCATATATATATTTTTTAGATTTTGAAGGGGGACGGGAGGGGGATTACCCAACTGTAGTGGTTACTTGTTTGATAAGAATAAGAATCCTTTTATTATAATTTTAGCCGAGTTCAAGAAATAAATTTAGAGAAAATAAGTTTAGAAAAGTGAATTTAATTGTTATTTGTGAAAAAGGTAATAAATAATAAAATTTTAATTTATTAAAAATTCTTTTACCTTTCC
This sequence comes from Thlaspi arvense, assembly GCA_911865555.2. NCBI lineage: Eukaryota > Viridiplantae > Streptophyta > Magnoliopsida > Brassicales > Brassicaceae > Thlaspi > Thlaspi arvense. The sequence goes on from CAJVSB020000327.1 coordinate 58,881, forward strand.
AATATTAATTATATTTAAAATTGTGGGCTGAAGAATTTAAATAAATCCCAAATTTGGGGTAAGCTAGGCCAACCCAGCAAACAGGCAAGGCCCAAGGGTTTGACAAGGACGCATCTCAAACAAGACATAAATTAAAATATTAAAGACCATCTCTTACCCCTCAGGAAGGTCAATGCGAGCGGGCAAATCATTCGGTTTCAATTTGTGATAAGTTTTTATTCAAAAATAAAACCAAAACCAAACTGAGTACGCCAAAAAAAAAATTTCAAAATGATTGTTTAGGTATTAATTGTATTTATATATAAATTATAAATAAAAAACTTTATTTAATACTTATAATTATTTATTGGGTTTGATTTAGTTTAATTTTTGATAAAATTTTCACAAAATAAAACTGATTGAACCCATACCTTGATCTTTCCCTATTGGAAAACCCAACCTAAGTTTGAAAAAACCCAACCTAAATTCGACCAAACAGTCAATTCCGGTTCGGTTTTTTTTTCAATGTTCTCACGTTACACATGCATATAACATTGATT